>PVHY01013180.1:0-22596 GCA_004024945.1 Uropsilus gracilis
GGGAGGGAGAAAGGACAGAAATCCTCACAAAAATAAAGTTGAATTTCACCAATATTATGTTGTGCAAAGGAAATCAGGCCCAAGATAGTACACACTGTATGAGAACAAGTTACATTAATTTATTGTAGTAGAAGCAATAAAATGGTGGTCTATGGCAGGAAAAGGAATTGCCTGGAAGGAGACAAAAGATCACTTCCTGGAGTGGCAAAAAAGTTTCTTTATCTTTTATTGGCTAGTGATAATGTAATTGTGAAGAATAATCCAAACTCACCAACTGAATACTTATGGTCAAATATAATTTACAAGATAGAATTTATATCCCAAAAGAAAAATGTTACATGATTATAAATTTTGTGTAAAGTCTTTGATAAATCTGATGTACAACCACATTTAGTAAACACTGGTTCCTTCCTTCCTTCCTTCCTCCCTCCCAACCTCCCCCCCTTCTTTTTTTCCTTCTTCCTTTTTTTAATGATATACCATTATTTTACATTCTTGTTAATATTTTCACAGTATAGAGTTTTTCCTGACAATGTGGTCACCATAATTCTCCCACCACCAAAGCAGAATATACCGGTTTCATATAAAAAAGCTTTTTCCTTAAGTTTCAGGAATTGCCTATATAGAAATTTCTACTCAGTAACGTATTTTCTACCTTCAAGGCTATAATAATGGACCTTCAATAGAATTGGTTTCAACAGCCTTAGGAAACAGGGTTCTAAAAAATTAAGTGGAACATTCATTTGTTTTATAATTACAAATCTAACTTTCTTCCAAGCCTTTAATTTCAATCATCTGTTCCCTTGGGTTAGAACCTGACTGAATTTTGTATCTATGCTATTTTCCTAAAATCCCAAGCACAGGCAGAGAATATAGCCCAAGACATGATTAATATTTTAGGGAGTGTGCTGTCATAGTCTCTGTTGTGGCTATTGTCAGTGCACTTTGAAGAGTCTGTGAACTTTATATTTACAAGCTTGGCAGAAAAGAACATCAACAAGTCTGAGATAAAACCGCTGGTCACATTCTTTATTTAATAATTTATTTATATATATTTCACATCATTTCGATCCCTGGGAGTCACCCACCACCTCCCCTCCCCAACCGCTCCAGCTGGTTCCTACCCTCCCAAACTTTCATTTGGTTGACCATATATTAGTGAAACCATTTGGTTTCTGTCTTTTTCCATCTGGCTCATTTCTGCTAGTATAATTTCTTCTAGGTACATTCAGGTTTCCATAAATTCATCAAATTGCCATTTTTAATTGATGAGTGCTGGTCACATTCTTATTTTGGAGAAGTTAGTAGTAGTATTTGTGTAGAGAAAATTCCATTCTACATCAGAAAACCCTACAGTTATTGCAGGAGATACATTTATCAATGGAGACTCGCAGATGACCTCCCAAACCTCAGAGCTACCCTTGGAGGAGAGAAAGCGCCTTGCAGCAAAATATATCCCAGAGAGCCCAGGGACTCTCCACCAAGGGAATTTAAAACCAAGTCCAGAGCTCAAATTGATAACATTGACCAAAAGCATCAAACAAATGCAATTCATCAACCCTAAATTTAAGAAAGAAGGTTCCTCATTCTCTCCAAATATGAAGTATTGACAATACTAAGCCAGAAACAATCAACCAGGTATCTTCATCCTGGCTTTCCCCCCATTTTAAAAATAATAAAGGAAGAATAGGGTTCAAGTGTGAGCTTTCCACATTACAATGCAGCAACATCCAAGTGATGCCAATGAATTTGGAAAGATGGTAGCCAACTCATGTTTTCTAATAAAAATATTAATAATTTGCTGGGTGCATACTATGTGATAGACTGTTCCAAGAGTTTTAACTATAGTGAACCATTCACTTCCTCAAAGCAATCCTGTAAGTTCAGCACTAATATTAATCGTCTATAGTAGAGGAAGCTGAAGCTCAAATGGAATTTAGAGATTACTCAGGTCAGGTTGCTATTAGAAATTCAGGCTGGGCTTTAAATGATACTGGTCTCAAAATTTTGGCTGCAGTTTGAAATCATAGAGGGGACTTTAAAAATATTTCTGTTACCCAGGACCTACCTCAGAGATTCTATTTTGATTGATCCAAAGTAGAGCTTGAACATATGTTTGATCATTTTTTAATTATTTTTGATTTTAATTTGGAGGCAACATTTTTATTTTTCATATAGGCATTTGACCCATTCATCCTCCACCAGACCACCTGTGCCAATATTCTCTTTACCTCCCCTTCCCTATTTTCTCTTTTTTTCCACCCCTGCCTCTCTTATAACTATTAAATTTTTTCAATGAGGTCAAAATTTATTCCTACTGTATTTTGCCTGGATATGTTTTCCGGTAGACATCTGGTTTTTAAAATTCACTAGGTGATTCTAATTAGCAACTACTGGTCTGGAACACTCAAATTCTAACCTCCGTTACCTTCTCTGAATCAGCAATTCAAAATTTTCAAAAGCACATCTTCTTAACCCAGGATTTATGAGCACCCAGGCTACAAATATGTCTCGTATCTGACATTAACACATATGTGATTTTCTTGGTAAGATCATTTTATCAAACTCTCTATAATAACCTGGACTCAGAATAAAGGTTAATAATTACTCCAAAACTTTTTGTTGTGAAGCCAATGTCCTGACTCTTTGGCCTTCCTCTCCCAAGTTATGGTGAGGGCTCCTTACTCTCTTAGATGGCCTCTTGGGAATGGGATTTAGGCTCATCCATCCAGGTGAGCATGTAGATGTGATTCCATGACAGTCTGTCCGTATTGCAGTTTTACCAGTCTCGCATGCACTGGTTCTCTTGATATTTCATCTCTTGCATCCTTCTCTGATGTGTGAACTAAATGTTTACCTGGTCCCTCACCCATTCTAAAGCTGTGTTTGTTTTATTTGTGCTCTTCTTTTTCCTCCTGAGGACTAACTGGTGAGAGTGAAATAGGAGTGTCCTACACCTCCCTAAAACCCATACCACCACAAATAAGCATAGACTGGCTACCCAAAGCAAGGATAAGACTGAAAATCTAGCAGCATGGTGTGCCATGTCCCACAAACACAATCCCTCAGCCAGAGGAAGGACACTGCCACAGGGGAAAAAAAAGACTAATGGACTTAACAAGCAACAAAGAGAGAGGGTTCTGAGTGACTGGAGGGGCGTCAGAAGGAGGGGGAAGTATCCCAACAATTTACCGATGCTGGGATTTAAAGAATAAAAAAAAATTACCCTAAAGTATAATAAAAATCACAAATATATTGTAGTAAACTGAATATTAATTGAATATTAATATATTGTATTAAATTGAATTTACTTGAAAGTGAATATTTAATTTGTTGGGTATTGGGGGGTGGAATTGGGGAGTTGCTTTCTTTACTTTCACCATAGAGGAACCAAGAAATTATTTAGTTGTTTTCAGCAATAATCACAGAAGAATCACAAAGATGCCCTTTTACCCTAAGAAGACAGCAAAGACCCTGGAAGCAAAAATAGTTCTGTAGTCTTGGAGAAAATAAAGGTAACATGCAAGTTTAGCATGCTTGAGAGAGGAGAAACTGTCTTTGTGGGAAGTAATGGGCTTGAGAGGTTGTGAGACTCAGGATGTGTTGAAAACTGAACTTGCTGAGTTCCCAGGGGTCATGTTATTAGGGCTGATAAGATCAACACTTAAAAACCAAGAAAACGAATGTTGGGGACAACTGACTTTATAGCGTAAGTGATTCCTTCAAGATCCTTTCCAGCCTGCCCACTAGGCTGAGAAACTCTAACAGTGGAAGTAGTGCTGACCTGCTATAAGTGGAAACTATCAAAGGATAGTGGCAGACATAATGCTGAGACCATGAAATGGCTCAGGTCTTTTGGAGGTTTTGTAAACTAAGTATTTTCCTTGGTGACCAGTTGCTAACTGTTATTTTGTTTACTGCCAATCTGCCTTGTGCCCCAGAAAGGAGAAATAAAAAGGAGAATAAAGAGTTCTGTGAACTTTTTGACTTCTAAAAGCATATGGATGGAGAGTTTACTCTCCAGAGTAAGACAAATCCAAAATCAAATGCCCTATCTATTATAGACAAGTGATGTTGTTTTGAAAAAAAAAAAAAAAAATCTCAGAACCTTGGAGCTCTCATTTTGGAGATGGGGAGAGTAATGTTACTTACTTACTACGCTGTTAGGAACACTAGAGGGTTTGCATGCAGAGAGTTATGATGTCTGGCATGCAGCAAGCGCTACACAAATGCTAACCATTATCATTGGAAAGTGTTTGATAGGATGCGTAGTAGGTACTCAGTAAATGTTCCTTTTTATTTCTCTTCTTTCTCCCATTTGCTTCCCATGGGAGACTAAAATAGTCACACAGTTTCTGCAGCTCATCCTGCTGAATGGTGGTCTCTATCCTCTCACAAACTGACTCTGGGCTCACCTTTTATTTCATTGATGTCTTCCAGCATCTGAGTTCAGGCTTATGTGTTCTTTCAGTTCTTAGGAATACTGCCACTATGTGAAAAATACAGAACATGTGATCCAGCTGCAAGTCAGCACCAACCACTAGACATGTGGGGAGGTGGCCCTAAACCCTCCCAACCCAGTTATTGAAGTACCCATGGTTTGCCTCCTTACTAGTCTTCTAAAAATACAGGATCCCCACCTCCTTGGGTATATTCACTGTAGTGCACCCACCACTGAAACACGCATAGTATATTGTATTCTCTCCCCACCCTGTCCTCACCCTGCCTTCTACCCCTCAGGCTGTGTCAGTTCTATGATCAAATTTCAAGTATTGATATTAATGTTTGTATTTGTCTGACCCTTTGGTTTTTCTATATTCCACATTTAAGTGACCCCATCCACTATGTCTTTCTCTTTCTAACTTCTTTTATTTAGCCCAATATCTTTCAGTTCTACTCATGTTGCCAAAATAGTGACATAAAGAGATAGAAAGACTTTCTATGCTCAAGCATGGAGAATCAATATAATCTGAAAGACCAACTTATTTAAAAAGTACATCATCATAAACAGATGGAACACCATCAAACTAAAAAGGTTTTGTACAGCAAAAGAGACAACAGAAAAAACTAAAAGAAGCCCATTGGATGGGAAAAAAATTTTGCCCTCCACAAGAATAATAAGGGTTAATAATGAAGATACACAAGGAACTTACACAACTAAACAAAAACAAAACAAGTAACCCAATCAAAAAATGGGGAGAACTAAAAAGACACTTCTCCAAAGAGGAAATACAAATGACCCAACAGGTACATGAAAAATTGCTCAGCATCACTAGTAATCAGGGAAACACAAATCAAAACCACTATAAGATACCACCTTACACCAGTAAGAATGGCTCACATCAAAAAAACAGGCAACAACAAGTGCTGGCGAGGATGTGGAGAGAAAGGAACACTCTTACACTGCTGGTGGGAATGTAAACTGCTCCAGCCACTATGGAAAGCAGTGTGGAGGACCCTCAAACTAATGAAAATGGGACACTATTTGACCCAGCAATCACTCTTTTGGCAATCTACCCAAAGGAGACCTCAATATGGGTACAAGGAGACACCTGTGCCCGGATGTTTATTGCAGCACTATTTATAATTGCAAGGACATGGAAACAACCCAAATGTCCCAAAATAGATGAATGGATGAAAAAGATGTGGTATATATACACAATGGAGTATTACTCATCAATTAAAAATGACAAATTAGATGAATTTATGATAACATGGACACACTTAGAAGAAATCATATTAGCAGAAACAAGTCAAAGAGATAAACAAAGACACCAGATGGTTTCACTATTATATGGGATATGGGAAAGATAAACAAAAAGCTATGAAGAAAAGTCAAAAAAAGCTAACAACCAAACTGAAGTACACAACTCAGGGTGGGGGGGTGGGACAGAGGGGGAATGGTCAGGGAGGGTGAGGGGGGTGAATCCCAGGGATTACAAAGATGTGAAATATATATATAAATAAGTAAATAAAATTTTTTAAAGTATATCAATTTAACACAATTAAAATATCACAATATTTTTCAACTAAATTGAACAGACTTTATTAAAAATTTTATGAAACTACAAAAAGTCTCAAATAGCAAAAGCAATCCTGAGAATAAATAGAAATAGAGGTATCATGTTATCTGGTTATAAATTTTATTGTAAATTATCAATATGGTATTGAGACAAAAATAGATCCATGGACCAATGGAGCAGAATTAAAAACCCATAAATAAATCTAAGTGTATATTACTATCCAATTTAGGATAAAGCAATAACAATGGAGAGAGTCTTTTTAAAATTGGTGCTGGGAAAACTGGAAGGTCTCATATAAAACAATTATACTTGGATCACCCTGTATTTCCATGTACAAATACAAATTCTAAATGGATAAAATATTTAGATATTAGATCTGCAAAAATAAAATATATCAAAGAAAACATTGGTGATATATTCCTTGATATCAAAGATAAAGGTACTTTCAGAGATTTACTCCTATTGCAAAGGAAATAAAAAGGGAAAAAAATGAAATTGCCACAGATTAAAAGTTTTTAATAAGAAATACATATGTAAAGGATTAAGAAAACATCCCACTGAATGGGAGGAATAATTCACACAATATATAACTTACAATGGGTTGATAAACAATATAGATAATAGTCTCATACAATTTTATAATAGAAAAGCAAACAATCAAATTAAAAATGGACAGCAGCTATTGAAAGAAAATTATCAGTGAACATTCAGAAGTCCAACAGACATATGACAAAATATTCATCAACACTTCCAAAGAAAGATCAAGTTAAAACTGAAATAAGATACCACCTTGCAACTGTGACAATGGCACATATTGAAAAGGTTCCCCAACAAGAAGTGCTGGAGAGAATATGTCATAAAAGGAGCCCTATTACATGTGTTGGTGGGGACATAAACTCCTATAACTAATATAGAAATGAATCTGGAGTCATCTTATAAAAGTTAAATTCAAACTAACATATGATGCAGCAATCCCACCTTTAGTATTTGAAGAATTTGAAGAATTTGAAGCTGTCTGCAAAAGACTCTATACTCTACAAAGTCTATTATAGCATTCTTCACAACAGATAGGATATTGAAATGTATGCCAATAAACAATTGATCAAGAATATGTGATATATATATATATATATATATATATATTAGAGCATATGATTCAGTCATAAGGTAAGAAGAATCCAACCATATACAGCAAAATGGAGGGGTTTGGAGTGACTTATGTGTGGTAAAGCAAGCCAGAATGAGAAAAACAAACACTGGACATTTACATGTGAACAATTTGACAAAGCAAAATACTTAGAAAACTTATCAGAGATTTATAAAGAGGGAGGACTCTGAGGTTAAGAGGGAGGAGCAGGGATAAAGGAAAGAATAAAAGGGATGATGGAAGGGGGAAAAGTCAAGGTCGTTTGGACCTATGTTAGTCAGTTACCTGTTCCAAAATAATGTAAAGTCTTATCATGGAGTTTACATCAAACAATACCTAAATGTTTTACATATGTTTAACTCTCCTAATTAACCCTACGATGGAGATATTGTCTGTTTTACAGACTAAGAAACTAAGATGTGCCTTATTTGACTTATTTCACAGGTTCTCACAACTAATCACTTGACATATGTAAACTGCAAGCAATTGTTTTCTTCAGTTAGAGCTCTTAACCACCATTAGATATTTTTACCTAAACATCCCTAATTGAGACTTTCAGGTTATTTGGCAATAAAAAATAAAACCATTTGTATTATAACCTCCTTAGATTGACTCGCGAATATACTCAGTGACAACCCTTTGTGACTCTTTCTATTAAATATCCAACCTTGGAGACATTACTATATGACCCTATAAAAATGGGGTTTTGGAAAAATTTTTCTTCTAATGTTCCTAACTTATATTGAGAAACAGAAGCTGGGACAAAGAAGAAGGAGTGTGTAAAAAAATAAATCAGCAAGCTCATACAAGATCTACTCTTCAAGATGGGAGCCAGGTCTACCAAGTAGAACTCCCTGAAAATTCTAAACAAATGATGGTTTTCTTCAGGTCCCAGTTCTTTAAGAACCTGAGGTCTTCACCTTCTAGAAAATGACTGTTAAACTTTACTGAACATTAGAATTACCTAGAGATTCAACTGACTTTTTTTTTTAACACTACCTAATTAACCTGTTTAACTCTCTCTTACCTAATGTCCAACCAAGGTCATAGCAAATTCAAGAATTGATTTCCCATTAGTAGAGACCACACTCGATATAATAGTTCTATCCTTGGAGGTGAAAGGAAAAATGAGCCCAAAATGTGCTTATTCTTTTAGATATGCTGTGTCCTGGAAAAGTGCAAATTTCCTTAAAAGTAACTGTGCACTTATTAGGCAATAGGTTGTGCAATACTGGATAAGAGCCACCTTCCTACATTTCACTCTGCAGCTATATAGAACATGTACCTGTTCTTTAAGAACTAAAAAGTTCACATTTTGTTAATAAACCTGTAATTCATGACTTTCACTAAGAATTGGGGTCATTTTATAGACACTATCCACAAGACATTGTTTTTATCTGTCTGTAACTGGAGTTCCAATCATGGATTCTCGTTCTCCAACACACTCTGTTACAGACCAAACACAGTGTTGCAATTAGCCACCCATGACCTAAATTTAGTCTTAAAATTTCATAAGAAATAATACATAGTGGGGCAAGTCATGAAGTCATCTTAATTCATTTTGGTAACAACTAAGCTACTGTTACAGAATATTAAAGCTCAGTGAAAACACGTTGTCCTGTTGTCTTTGTCTTTGATCAAGACTCTCCATCTGATCCACTAACATATTTAGTCCTTGAGATTTAGGATAGTAAGTAAACTTTATGACCACTTGTGAAATCATAAACCAAAGTGTTTTTCCCCATCTGTCACCCATCATACAGTGCCTGTAACAGACTGGAAACTCCAGAGGTATTTATTGAATTAAATACTATTAAATGAGCTCACCACTGATTCTTCACAAGACAAAATTACACTGCTGTCTCTGAGGTCCAGAATGCTGGCACTGTGAGAGCCCAAAATTCTTTACAGAAGCAGCTGCTCTTACCTACTGTTCAGCAGGCTTAGTTCTCCACAGATTCTTAGATTAAAATACTTCAGACTGTAAGCCCTTAATTCATCTTGCTATGTCACTATAATTCTTTACTTTCAAAAATCCAATATTAACCTCACCTCCTTCTTTTCACAAGGAAACCAAGAGAATGAGTCTTGTCCCTTCATGATATTGAGCTCCCCATAGAATATTCATGCCACTCCTAAAGCCATCCACTGACCAGCTTGCTCAGGTCTTTCCAATATAGATCAATTGTCTTGTATGAACCTTCCAGTCTATGAGGTTTTATTATCTCCACTTTAAAAAGGTATTCAAAATTGTTAAACAGAGCTCTTAAAACTATTTAACTAATCTAGAGCAAGGCTAGCTCTAGAAAGAAGGTCTTTTGATACTTGGTTAAGATATATTTGGTGGCATTATAATTTAATGATCATATATAAAGTGATAAAATTTAAAATACTTAATGAGCAAAAAAAAAACATAAATGGATTAAGTTATTTTCCCCTACAGTCTAGAAGAACATTATTAACTGTTCACTATACTAATTTACAGCAAGAAAACAAGCCATCTCATATTTGCTCCTCTTTGATAAAGGAGAAAAGAACACTAATTCAAGTACCCAGCTTCAGTACAGGGGAATAAAAAATTCAATAAAGAAGTGATCCATTTGTTTGGGAGTTTCACCATGGAGATCCTTCTTCTTCTTCCATTTCACTGGGAAATATGAAGAGCTAATATTTATAGAGTACCAGTCTTATTGTAAGTATTTTAGGCATATTATTAACTGAATCTTATATGAGGAAATTGAGGCATAACATAGATTGTTTAACTAAGTTAATAAACATCATACTGCAAATTAGTGGTGAAACTTGAATTCAGACTCAAGTTGTGTGACTTCAGAGTGTTATCCTTTATTGACACTGCTTCAAGTCATAGATAATAGTAATGCCAAGGCAATTTTAAGAGACAAGATAACATTGTTTCCCCTGAATGCATTTTGTTCTGGCAACACAGTCAAAAATGGAATTTCCAAAGTCACATAACCTAAGATATGAATCATGATGGCTTCCATCTGACAGAGCAGATTGCACTGACTTCCATAAATAAAGTATATAACAGGTTTCATGGAGAACAAGATAGAAACTACAGATGTCCCCATTCTCTTCCTGCTGCCCACTTGGGATAAATTCAACTGGTGCCATCTTGTCCCTTGAACTTTTCCAGTTTGGAACTGGACTCAGTGCTTATCACACACAATCAGTACTATATACTTTAGACTAGTTCTCTCTATTTTTGCCCGTGGAACACCAGGCTCTCATTGCCCAGGGTACCACAGACTCAAGCAATTTCCAGCCTCAGTTTCCCAGGTAGCTGGAATTATAGGCATGTGCCACCATGCCCAGCTATTTTTTTGGAACTAGGTCTCGCTACGGGCCCCAGGCGGGACTCGAACTGTGATCCCTAGCCCCAGCCGCTTCATATGCTGAAGCTTACAGGCACGAGCCACCGTGCCTGGCAATTAAAGAGTAGTATGAATTGAGACTAGTCTTTTTAGTTTGTGCTTGAAACATTGAAACTCCCACATAAATGAGTCCCAGCTAGCCTGATGGAAAATTAAAAAAGCATATGAAGGAAAAACTAGCTACTCTCGCCTATACTCACCAAATCACCCAATATATGGTAATGCCGTCTACATCAGCCAACTGTCAGAAGACACATCAACTGATCACAGATAATTGACAGACTCCAGAAGAGACCAAACCAGCTGGTCCAGAACTGAAAAACCTCCCAGCTAAATCACAGAGCACTAAATAAATGATTGATACTTTAAATCACTAAATTTTTGGGTGGCTTATTAAAAAGCAAAAGCTGACACAAATGGCAAATCTTAGTTAATTTTTAAAAAAGTACACAGTACAAATCATATCAATTCAAAAGACACATAAGAAATAAGAATGTAATAAGTAGTTTTTGTTTTCTCTATACCTGTGTCAAGTTAAAGTACAGAGACTACATTTTCCAAAGCAGAATCATAGAACACTTTAGAAAGCAGCTTTGTTTAAAAGAGCAAATGACTTCTTTGGAATAAACAGAGCAAGAACCTATACTCATCTTTCTGACTGTCAAAGTTGACTAAAACATTTAACACAACATGATACCTCATATGTTATTCAATGCACCTTGGCCATATGAAGTCTAGAAGAATTTTTTTCTATTTAGTCATTGATGCCTTGCATATTCTGCTTACTGTTCTCACTATAAAAAGAATTCCACCATCATCCTTGCAATCATTCTACAAATATCAACACATGTTGGGCGTTAAAACACTGTGCTTAATACTAGATAGGAATTCCTCATGATTTTACCCTTCTGAAACTTATGTTAACTCATTAATTAAAAACACAAGTTACAATTGCTACAAAGGTGGTTACCCAATGAATGTATTTAACTCCATCAGGGAGGTTGACGACTTCCCTTTGAAAATAATGCTTGATCTGAAGTCTCAAGGATTAGTGACATTAAACATACAACTTGAGGAGGAAAAACACTTATCTAGGCAGAGGGATCAACAAAGGAAGTGATCTGTGATTTTAAAATTGACGTTGCCACCATCCAACAAGATGGTGGCAGAGTGAAATCACCAAGTTCACTTCATCTAAATACAACTAAAGTATAGTCAAACAAAGCCCAAGATCTCACATGAAAGAGATATAACCACAGCATATACTAGGAGCACTAGGTGAGCTGTGGACAGATGTTGGGTAGATGGGCAAGATGTCTTCTATTTGCAGTATTTTTTTTTTAGTGCTGTGTTACATACAGCACAGCACTATAAGTGATATCAGGTGTAAATGGGGCAAAAGCTTCCAAACAACAAGCCACAGGGTAAAAAAAAAAGCAGTACTTTTTAAAATGCAGCTATTGTTGCCCAGATTATTTCATGTTCTTACCACCCACATAGTCGTAGCTAAAGTCACAATGCAATTTAAGCAACAGGGTTTTATTAACAAAGAACATTACCCAGGAAAACAGAAAGTCAAACAAAAAGTTCTTAATGCCACAAGTGGCCAGTTATCTTACCTCAGTTACCATTTGTATTCCCAAAGGTCCCGAAGACACATGTCCAAGATGGTGCCCCTTTGCCTGTGCAAACCTGAGGCAGGCACTCTGCAAAGTCCAGTCCTTCTCCAGCATCTTTTCTTTGCTTGCTCTCTCTCCAGTTTTCCATGCTGCTCCACTTCTCTAAGGTTCTTCAAACTTTTCCAACAAATATGAATACAAAATCAGCTTTCCAAATCTTTGACTATCTCCAAGTACCTGCCACTCCACCTTGCTGTGGCACCATGCACACACTTCCTTTACCAGGCCTGCTTTTGGCAGCATCTGGCCAAATTCACCAGGCCTGCCCTCAGCAGCCCCTGGTCACCCCCAGCCTGCAATTCTGTCATCCAGCTGTACACCAGCTCCAGGGGACTTTCACCCAGTTGGGCCACATGGGCCTGCTCTATTTCCCCTGACCTCTATCCTATCATCTTTATATCTATCCTTTCACATTTCCCATTTCTTCTCATTGGGTCTTTCTCTCAGACCTGCTCACTGGGGCAGTATGTTGCCCAATACAATTTTCAACTATGTCACTACCAGAGGCCCTGGCTGCTGATCCAGCCAAGTCACCTCATATCATAAAGAGTCCAGGAATTCTAAAGGAAACGACTTTCTATAGAGTCTGCAGGTGCATGCATTAAGACAAAATGGCAGCAGTTATTTTGTTTTAACAATTTATTATTTTTAAAAATTTAGTCATTGGTCATTATAAACATCCATTTCTACTCTTACCCATGGACCTACAAAAAGGTAGGCACATTTGTTACGTAGGTAGGTAATGGCCAAAGAATACAAAACTTCACAGGTGAGTGCCTCCTGACTTTTATGTACCTGTCAGCTACATGAGTATCTTGCATAAATTCAGGCTCTTATTCTTCATTTCTAATATGAAGGGCCATGCTTTAAGTGACAGGGTTGCAGTACAAAGTTAAGCAGGTTTTTTTTTTTTCCTTCATTTTATTTTTATCCAGAGCCATTAGAAGTTCTTGGGGGATTTCAAACAATAGATATTCATTTTATAAAGAGGACAATAACTGGGATGTGAAAAACAGACTAGAGTGCAAAGAAATGAGCTGATTATAATAGGCAGGAGAGAAAGCACCATTTAAAAATATTGAAAAGGTAATCTCTGAAAGACTTGTGGAAATGGACTAAGTAGGGAGAAAGCAGTGTGATCTAAGGAGGGATGAAGTTCAAAGAAGTGTAGGAATAAATAAACAAATTAATAAATTGCCTCTGTGAGTGCCTTGAAGTTTCAGAAGAGCAGGATAAGATAGTTTTATTGTGTGTGAATTCAGAGAAAAGACAAACATTTGCTACACATTTGTAGATAGCTGGAAGCCATTTTACCCAAGTTACCTTTAGTCTTCTTCCTTTTCCCCCCAGAGTTAAAATAGGAGAATTGATAGCAGTTCTAATTATAATCATAGCCATTTTTGTTCATCTGCCTTCCTTCTGCATTTAGTACGACCGTCTGAGCAATTTTTCCCTTTAATTAAGTGGTTATAACCAGCACATGCTCTTCTCTAAGTGATTTCTCCAGTGCCCAAGTGACTGCACAGAACTCTGCTCACCTCACTCTTCTCTGGGAGCACTCTGGACCCCAAGAGTCCAAGCATCCTGCAAAAGTTGTCCTCTCCTGGGGTTGCCCTCTCAAGAGAAACTGACTCACATCCAGCTTGGTTTTCTGAATTCAGTTCCTTCACATTCTTTGGCACATAGGAACAGGATTCAAGGGCCTGCTGGGTTTATGGATCCGCTGTACCAGCTACAGAAGCATGCTGCCCCAGGGGAGCCAGAGTGTCCAGAACAGTAGTTATCACCAGCAGACATGGCCAGCTGGAAGTGACTTTCCCCTTACCCCCTCCTAGCATCCTCTTTAGAAGAAGAGGAAGCTTGTGCCTCATTAAAGTCACAAGGGATAATATCTGGAAGTTTTTGCAGCCTAAACTCAGAAGATATCTAAGCGTTCTCATAAATTTAAAGTCAACACATAGCATTATTCCCAGCCTCCTTGTATCACTCATTCTCCATTTGAGTTCTGTAATCCCCTCAAAGCTGCCTGACTCGATTTACATACATTTCAGGAGGCTCTTTATCTTTTTGATCTTTATCTATTATCCTCTCCCTGTTCTTTTTCCTACCTTAGAAAACTGTATCCAAAAATTATATGCATTTACTTCCTGGATTAACCTACTTCATCATTTCCTTCCAAGGGATTTTATACCTTGTAAAGCCTGCTGCCTTCCCACCATCTCATGTTCCTTTCCTTACTTCTTGCTTCAGTCACCATGTGAGGCTGTCACACTCAAGTTTAATTCATGGAAGTCCTTGTTTCTCCCTTACTTGATGGTATCCTCCTAAGAAGGCACTGGAGAGACATGTCTTATCCTTAGCATTTCCTGTGCCCTGATCATGATGTTTAATAGACAGACCCCAGGTACTCATGGTTCCTAATATAATGTGGCAACTATGGAGGCAGGACACAAGAAAGACAAAGTCCTGACAATGCAGTAGACAGTGGTGGGTCTTGTAGTCAGCTGGAGAGCACACTGCCTGCTGAAAGAGAAGTTACTTCTTGGGTCCAACTAGTGACATTCAGTGGAATTCTCATATCTTTCAGCTTTTAACGGAAATAGAAATCCAATTTCAAAGTAAAACCTTCGGATTTTTGTCTTGTCTCAATTAAAGAAAAAAAATGAAGAAACAGCACATCAGCAGGTCACCAGTTTATGTCCTCCAGTTTGTAGTTCTCTTGACTTAATGCACCCCAAAATCAGAGTCCACCCACAGGTTTTGAAAATACATTGCATTGGCTTATCTGGTACTTTTTACTGATGGTGACCTGGACATCCAAAAGAAAATTGAAAGAAATCAAAATGCAGCACTGTTTACAATAGCCAAGATATGGAAATAACCCAAATGCCCCGAAACATTGAATCAAGGGCCAAGGAAATATAAGTGTGCATGCATACACACACACACACACACACACACACACAATGGAATAGTGCTAAACTCATGCCATTTGCAGTAACATGAATGGAGCTGAAAAGGATCATGCCAAACAAAGTCAGTCAGAAGGGAAAAAACAGATATTGATGGTCACACTAATATGTGGACTATAGAGACACAAAGAGTCAGGAAATAGACAACACTTGCAAGTAGGGAGCAGTGGATTTTTGTGGCACTGACCTTAGATCTGAAGACATCCAGCAGAGAAAGAGGAGAGGGGTCAAATCAAGGAAGGGAAGAGCATAAGGGACTGTGGTGATAGTTCAAGGTGTTGTGATGTGCAGAATTAAGGGAACTACACTTGAGAGGAAAAATCATGGTATACTATCCCAAAAATAACAACACTGTAAGAAAATAAATAATTTTTTTAAAAAATTCAAAATGATAGCCTGTATCTCCTGACATGTCTTCTACCAGAATGTAATGTGAATTTGGCTGATATAGTTGGGCTGCTCTTTGCTTGCCAAAGAAACTAAGAACAACAAAATCAGCCTCTGAAAGGTTGAATAATGTTTGTCTTAATTCTCACTCTCTTTAAGGAGGTGGCACAAGAGCTAGGAATTCCTCACAAACTGAACCTCAGTGATCTTGTTTCCTGCCTCAAGATTTCCACTTGGCAGCTGGCAAGCATCACTTGCTGCCACTATATAATTCCCAAACAACTCCTCCGCTCCACCTCCTATGATTGTTAGTGCCTCTCTGTGCAGCACACAGCCTCCCGTTTGGGGGGAAATAAACTGATTTTTGCTAATAAAATAAAATGAATCAGCCTTCCTGTCCTCAAGTTGTTTACCTAGAAAGGAAAACTAGCCTCATTACTTGGATATTCTGATATTCCCAGACATGCTATGCGCTGAAGAATCTGTCACCATCTGTCACATTCTGTACCTCTCACATCACTCAGGATCTGAGGATCACTCAGCTCACTGGAAACTCTCTGGATTTGAGCTTATTTTCCTTCCAACTAAAATTCTTTAGTGATTTGTCCTCTAATGAGCAAGTTATCTACTTTGTAATCCTGCTCTGAATCCTTTACAAAATCGATCCTTTTTTTTTGAAATCTACTTGGTTTTTCAATCATTTTAAAATAAATTTCTCTGTCAGAATTTCTGAAGTATGCTTCTGTTTTTAAATATCAGAGTGGCAACATTCTGTAAACTTGCCCTTTGGGTATCTTTTGCTAGCTTGTGTATAACTCAACCTTCTAAGTATATTTTAACAAACCTTATGAAGAGTCTTTTTTTGTGTGTTAAATTTTAACATGGGATATAGCAAACAGATGCAAAAACAGAGGGAATACAAAAAGTACTTTATATGTCTTTAAAAGTAAGACTTAAAAGAAAATGATCACTTGGTATTATCATACCCAGTAAATGACAGTATCTTGGATATTTTAAAACTCAGTCTTCAAATTTTCTAATTGTTCCAAAGTTGGTCTTTGTTAGACGGACATATCCAAATGTCCTTAACTGATCATTTAAATTTAAAATCAAAATAATTTGGATTCCAGATAATCCTTATGTAAAGTGTTATTAGTGTGTGGAATTTCTCTAGTGGGGGACCAGTGCGACTTGTCTGCTGTTATTCTCCTACTAATAACAACTCTGCTCACAGTTGCCTCCCAAGCTGACTGCCACAGTCACAGCTTCAAATTTCTCTTCAATGGAGGAAATTCTCTTCTACAAAGACATTGGCCTTGCAAGCTGTATAGCCTAAAACTATTCCTGGGAAACTTCATCTGCTATGAGGAGCCTACACTAACTACCAAAAATAACCAGGTTCCCTGCTTCATATATAAAACACCCCAGATTAATGAATTTGATACCTGCCTCAGTAGCTTAGTTGCTGGGTAGTTTTGATAGAGGGTGCTACCCCCCCCCTCCATTGTCTCCTGTTTAAGATTGCAGATTTCAAGAACAGATATGCTAAAATGCGAGAATGGCCTTAGTTGGAATTTCCCTTTAGGGAGATGCAAGGGGGAGGAAGAAGTGAAATGGTCCAGGTGTGGTTCCTGGAAGGCAGGAAATCAGGATATATAAAGGATGTGAAAACAAAGAGAGCGATTCCAATATGGAGATCAGATAGAGAGAGAGATACAATGGAGGAGAGGTTGGAAGTGGCCATTTTGTAGGGTAAAGATATGAGCCATGTGGACTTGGTCATGTGGCCAAAGACCTGGGGACCTGCATGCTTTGGCTGGCCCAGACTGGCAGCATGTGTGCTAAATGCAGTTAAGGAGTTTGCAGATTTGATTTCTGTGTTGGAGTTTGTTTTGCTGAGCTTAACTAGTATCTGCAAGAGGCCATGCAAAAGATAGGCCTGAAAAGAAAGTGAATTTGGCTGGTCCGGCACCATGGAATTCCTGCTACCTGAAGACAACAAGAAGACAGAGTGGAAGACAAGAAGGAACATGCCAAAGGAGCATGTCTTCAAGCATCTGGAGATGAACTCTGACTGGGCATTGGTGAGATGATCAGGACTGAGAGACTGAGGATTTGGGGGCAATCTGGAGAAAGGACTTTGGACAATCCTGAGAAAGATTTTGGACAATGTTAAAGTAATTGGAGTCTTACATGCTTCTTTTGTAGTAATTAGGAAATCACTTTGTTAGAAATAAATTAGTCAGCACTGATAGTCTTGCTTTGACTTGGTATTTGGTTGAGAATGGTGGAAAGAACCCACAAGAGTTTAAACTGTGTTTCTAAGTTTTTCTTTTCTGGTGTTTTTGGAGCTGGGAGCTGAGAAGCAGCTACCTGGCTTTTGCATATCAATGGTAAAGGTGATCAGTGAACATGTTAATGTAACTGCTTGTAGCCTGTTTCATAGGGAGAGAAGCAGGCCTGTATGTGAGTTCAGTTAAAGTTAAAGTCAGAAAGTCCCTTCGTGGTCACCCTGTTTCAGTTTCAAGCAAGTAGTTGGTCTCTGTGATTGCTAGAGTCCTTCATCATTAATTAAATCAAAAACTACCCTTGTAATATTGTAAAAACTGGAAAAAAATCTAGCTAAGTTATAGAATTGCATCCAACGAAGACATCCAATAAAGAGGGAGGAGAAACAAAAGGGGGTGGTATTATTATTCCACAGAAAGAGAATCTGAGTAGCAGAAGGGCACGAGGATTAGAAAAAGTTGCTCATAGCCACAGGGCTTATTGTTTTTTGGAAAAAAATATATTCCTTGACTTCTTCTTTGAAAGCAGTTAGAAAAAAATTAGCAAAGCAAAGTGTCAGATGGTATTCTAGTTGAATTGTTGAATGGAAAAGCAACCTTTATATCATGTCATAATGGAGTGTTACTTCAAAAAATGTAAATAATAAACAATTGCTTTTTCTTAAAGAAATCAAACTTTGTCTTGTCATTATATTAGTAAACTCTTTGCTCCACAGTTCATGACTGGAGATAATTTGACAATGATTTTGTCTGTGAAACCCTCTGAATTACCAAGCCTAGCTTACAAGTGTTTGTTCTTTCCTGGTTCCTACTGGGAACCACCTCCTCTTCCAACTCTCCTTTCAACAGTTGTAATTTCATCTGCATCTGCTTCCTCCAGCAACCTCTCTCTCTCTCTCTCTGTCTTTCTCTCTCTCTCTCAAAACATTAAAGATGGTAAGAGAAGGTACAAAAGGCAACTTTTGCCAAAATGAATATACCTTCAAAGTGACTATAGAAATCATTGATGGCAAATTATTTTAATCTTTGCACTGGTTGTCAGGGATCTGTAGAACCTGTGTCTCATAATACTAAGGGGAAATATGTTCAGGACAGAAAAGAATGCCTTTAGATATCATCTGACATTAGAAAGCTTTAGAAATGGAATAACAACATGTAGGGCTCCTTTTGCCCCTGAGTCACCCTCTCCCCAACCTACTTGCTCATTTTCCTGTTAATCAAGGAAGCTTACCATCCTTAGTTCTATCCTCTACCTCACTGTCAAATTCTGCTTCTTACAGAATAAAATTGTCATCTGTCATTGGATATGACCAGTGACTGCTAAGTTTATCACAAAATGCAGTCCTATTTCCATAAAATCACACTCTGCTTTCCCAAGCCAGAAGGAAGCATCCACAGGTCCTCAATAGACACAGTGCCGCGGGCAAGACACCCACTGGGAATGGGAATGTGTCAGCCTTGCAAAGAACAGGCGGCTCTGCTTGTCACTTGCCTGCAGCAGCAGCAGCAGCAGGTGTAGAAGCAGTCACCTTTTATTCTCCCTTGAGCCCTGTCACTAACTAGCTGTCTCCCCTCACACAAGTGACTCTCCATCCTACTTTCTCTTCCCCAAACCAGGGTCTGTGCATGACACTCAAAGGAACCTTCCAGCCTTGATGTGATTCCCAGCCCCCAACCATCCAAGCCTCCCCCTCCACACACACACCTCAGAAAGCCAGCTCCTTGAGATTTAAGCAGAAAGAATAACTTGACCCAAAATGTTTTTTCGTGGTCTTTAAAATGAATGCAGATTTTTTTACCTTTCCAAACTGATGATTTTTTTCTCTTGATTAAATTTTCCTTATAAAATCCTCATAAACTTTTTGTACAAATATTTACACAGACAGATAAACCAAAGAAAAGAAATCACTAGCAATGTCAGATTCTTTCCATCTGTGAGGGTAAAGGTCTTATATACTGCCCACAACATTTTTCAACTTAATAATAACCAATACATTTCTCCTTAATTTTTATATCATTTAAAGATATTATTTTGATGACTACAGTCTCTGTCTCATACAATTTTGCCATGAGACAATTAAATAATTTGGATTTTCTTCTCTCTCTTGGTGTTTGTATCTTCCTGTCCTTTTTTGAATGATGTGCTCAGTTTTTCTAAAGAATATTAAAACAGGGGTGAAGTGCTCATTACACATGACAATTTTCAAATGGTTAAAAAAAAATCTCTTTGAAACTCCTCCAACTGAGAGATAGAATCTCTAATCTGGGTTGGTTTTATGACTCACACATATATAAGAATGAGGCAGAAATGATGCTGTGTGAGTGCTCTGACTAGCAAAAAAGAGACCCTGCCTCTCTAGTCTTGACTTGATCTCTCATACAGCTGGCTCTCAGTTCAGTAGGCCTTCTTCAACTACAGGGGATACACCCCATGACCATCAGGGAGGGCCCAAAGCCACAGATCGTACTTAATTCTGTATGTACTATTTTTTCCCTACGTATACATATTTAAGACAAAGTTTCAGTTCACATATAACAAAAGCTTTCTAACTATGATCTCTATTTCTTCTCTTTCTGTTTCTCTGTCTTTTTCAGTTTTGTTCTTTCAAAATACTTTACTATAGATATTTTCAGACTTCAGTTGACCATGAACATCTGAAACCATGGCAAGCAAAACTGTAGCTAAGGGAGACCTACTGATCCAGTGTATATACTTTCTTAGCCGTGCTGTGAGGGAGCACAAGCTACATGAACAGTCATGTGTACTATGTTCAACTTGACAGCCTGTCCCTGATACAGGCATTATATCTGTGAGTAAGAAAACCACAGCAGAAGCTGAAAACCACAGCAGAAGCTCAACTCTAGCTCCCAACGCCCAGATGTTTACCACTCTTCGGTCCCAGTCAAATCTTCCCACCAAGCTCTCAACCATCATTGAACAGAGTTCTCCATTTATGATGTTTGAACTCCCAGCCAACAGACTCACTGAGCAAATAAGAACTGTTGATTTACACAACCAAGTTTGGATAATTTGATGCAGGAACAGTCCCAGAGTGCTACAGACTAAAACTGATGTGTTTAGGAGGCACGATAAAAGTACATTCTCAAGAAAAGGGTGAGAATAGAAAAGTGACTAAGTCAATTGCTTTAACTTACATGGGAGATAAAAAGACTACAATTCTGACAGAAGAAACTTCTGTTAGTTCAGCAGCAATCTTATGTTTTATGTTTGAAACAACCAAACATGAATGCTTAAAATATGACTAAGGTTCTTAGGAGAAAAGAAGCTTACTTAGACAAAAATCATAATGATTTAAGAAACAAATAATTTCAGTATCTATGTTTGGAAGAATGGCAGCTTACTCTGAAAGGAGAATATAGAAAAGTGGTTCCGAACAGAAGTTTTAGAATAAGATTTGCCTGCTTCCAAAATATAGCCTTATTATCATTCCCTCATTTCTAAAACAGGAAGACCTCACCCACAAGTTTGCTATGAGGACTGACAGACGTAATAGATGCCATGTGCTCAGCACAGCGCCTGGTGAAGTAGTGCTTTGTCAGCTGTCATAATATAATTGGTGTCCCTGCTCTTATTACTATTATTGGTATGGTTGTTTCAACATAGAAAAGGAAGGATAAGGACTCCAACTGGAGAAAGAGAAAACACAACAAATTATTCCATCTATGATCGAAAGGGTTATTTATGATTTTGGTCAGTGTGGTAAGGGAGAAGCAGATAATGCAATATACAGGGAGAGAATTAGTGAGCTGACTGAATGGAAAAGTCATTTGGATAACATTAAGTTCACCTGAATACAGGGTTGAGTCTAAAGAGAGTTATATTGAAATCAAAGCTTGAGTATATTCCCTTCTTCGCTGCACTGGTGAGATTTAGTTTCACTCATTTGACTGGGTGAAATCTACTCACTGAGCATATTCTTATTAAAGTGCCATTTTCTGCTGGGATAATTGGTAGACAGTGACTACTCAGGAAAGCTGATAAAAAAGAATACCTAGTCAGGGGTAAGCCCTCCCAGTACATGATCAAGTTCTATAACTTACATGTATTGTGCTCCAAGACATAAAATTACAAAATGTCCTGGAGAGGGAAAAGAGAAGAAAAAATTACTGAACATTCTAATAGTGCCTGACATTTTCCATATTCAAGACCATTTTAATGAATCTTCTAACCAATCCTAAAAATAGATATTTTTATTATGTTCATTTTACATACGAGAAAACTGAGTGAAATAGACTAAGAAGGGCATACACCATCACAGGGCTAGTAAATGGCAGGACTAAACCTTGGATTCCACCCTTTCCATCTGTGCTGGGTTAACAATAAACTACATCTCTAAATTTAAAAGTGTAAATCCTGCAGGGAATATAATTTTTGAAAAGAGTAATTCCATGAAGAATAATTTAAAATAGTACCCCTTTTAGAGAGAAAAACAAGCATTATTCTATTCATATGGTAGCAATGTGGTCTTTTACTGAACCAAAGAATTCAAGAACACATGTTATGAAGTTGGAAAAAGGCCAAAAGTTTGAAACATGCTTGCTGTGAAGGTGTTATGCAAGGAGAAGTCCCTTGATAAACAGGACATGGTCAGGTCTCTGATATATCACCAGTAGTGGGCTTTGTGTTTCTCTCTTCATATAAGCCCTAATCCTCATAAAGGATCTGAAGTTTCCACTTGCATTT
>PVHY01013180.1:22696-42213 GCA_004024945.1 Uropsilus gracilis
CTCTCCCTCCCCCCCCCCCGAATTGTGTACTTCAATTTGGTTGTTAGCTTGTTTTGACTTTTCTTCATGGCTTTTTGTTTATCTTTCTCATGTCCCATATTATAATGAAACCATTTGTTTTCTGTCTTTTTCTTTTTGACTTGTTTCTGCTAATATGATTTCTTCTAAGAACATCCATGTTATCATAAAATCATCCAATTTTTCATTTTTAGTTGATGAGTAATATTCCATTGTGTTTATATACCACATTTTTTTCATCCAGTCATCTGTTTTGGGACATTTAGGTTGCTTCCATGTCTTTGCAATTATAAATAGTGCTGCAGTAAACATCCGAGCACAGGTGTCCCTTTGTACAAGCATTGAGGTCTCCTTTGGGTAGATTCATCCACTTTTCATAAGATGGGCCAGAGAGGAGTGGACTGGGCAATACCCAAGGGACCTAACTTGGAGTCTGGGGGATGGAAACAGGGGCCCCATTGAAGACAAAGGAGGAGAAAGGATGGTGGGGAGAGTTAGGAAGTTTGTGAAATTCAACGCCCCAGAGTTATACAACAAGTGTGATAATAAATCCAAGAGTCAGAATCTGGGAGATGACATCAGTCAAAAAAAGGTAAGTTTTTTATATGGGATTGAGAGGGGCAAGTTGGGGAAGGAGAAAACTGTCTGGAGTGCATTTCCATTAGAATACCTTTATATTAGAACAATAGGGGCCACTGCTCTGGGCTCCATGCTTTATAGCAGCATTGTCCAAGAGAGGTACATAAATATAAAAAAAAATTTTCCTATATCTAACTTTTTTCAAAAAGGCAAAAGAAGTAATTATAATACATCAAAGAGATATTTTACATTTTCCTCCTTTGTAATGTGCCTTCAAATCCAATGTCTTTTATAACCAACTCATAATGCACATCTCAATTTGGACTAACCACATTGCATTTGCATAAAGGTTATACAAGGTTAATGGCTACCATATCGGATAGCACAGCTTAAGGGCATTACCTTCTGGGTCTCCTCTGGTTAGGCCTTCAAAAGAAAGTGAGAAATCTGTGAGGTAGTATGAACATACATACCTAAATCCACACATTAGATTTCTGAGGTTTCCAAAGTCCCCATTTCACTTCCAAGACTTGGTCTAACCCAGATATGGGTTCCTCCTTGTGAGGGTAAACCAAGCCTTTCTTCAGTATAGTACCAGACATGAAGAGGTCCAGAGGTCTGATTGTTTATGGGGATGTATGCACAAAAAGACATGAGTCAGGATTTCTAAATAGGACAATTGGGAAGACAGGAGAGACAGGTCATTTACTCTCATGGGGAACCTGAAGCATCTCTCCCCATATAGTCACTATAGTATAGAACTCAGAGGTGTCTGACAAGATGTACTTTCAAAGAGTTTGTGGACCTATTTTATAACTTTGAAATATTTAGTCATAACATGTAAGCCTCCATTTCTACTCTTGTCCTGGGCCCCATTAAAAACCTGATCTTGAATTTTTATTATTTATTGTGATATCCAGTACTTAATTCTCATATGTCTTTAGGGAAAGTGTGAGGAAATTGGCTCATCTTGAAAGATTAAGGGTAAAATGAACTCTACATAACACAGAAGAGAAATAAATGATCTGATATAAGGGTTCCATGTTCAATTTTGCTGAAAGTGGTCTCAAGATGATGAGGTTTTATCATTTTTACTATGGAGACCACCCTGACTTCACTGAGTATAATTAATCACTTCTTGCTCTTTGTTCCCACAGAGCACTCTATTCAAACTTTCTTGTTGTTCTGGAATGTGTTGTATGTATAAAATACATTCCAGAACAACAAGAATATATATAATATGTATACACACACACAAACACATATATACATATATACATTTCCTTCTGAAATATTTGTTAGTTTTTATTTGGAGATCACAGATTATTTTGAGAGTAGAATAATGAAGACTGTGAGTCCTCTTCCCAGGAAAATACATCCTCACAGTTGGGAATGTGTTTCAAGGAGTTTGTAGACTTGAGATCTAACCCTTGTGTTTGAGGGAGGTTTAACCCTTGCATCTGGTACATGGGGGAAATAAGCAGGATTAATAAGCAGCATGTTTCAAGTATCAGTTGCTGAATAACAAACCATGTCAAAACATGCTGGCTTATAGGAAGAGTGATCACATCTTGATCAGGATTCTGCAACTCAGACAGGACACAGTGAGGTCTGCTTGTCCCAGGTTGACAGCCAGGGTGACTTGATTAAGAAATGAAGGGACCATGACAGTTTCACTTCATGCTGGTGCCTGTGTCTGGTACCACAGGAGATAGACTGGTTTCTCTCTCTAACCCTCTCTCACTTTGCCTTTAGTCTCACAGCTACTAGAATATCTCTCCTAAGGAACTATATAGCAGGTCAGTCAGATTTCTTCATGGTGTTTCAAGACTTCAACGAAGAGACTTTGTTAATGTTGTGGTTGTTAATAGCCTGTTGGTCAAAAGAAGTCATATGGCCAAGCCCAACCTGAGTGAGGGCAAAAATTACAAAAGAGTGTGAATACCAAGATATGTGATCACTAGGGTATATACCAAGTAAGCCATCTACAATGGTGTTTTTAGGGGGAAAAAAAGATGAATTAGAAAGAAAAAATAATCTCTTCAAGATAATCCATAGTAGGGGTATGGTGTCTACTTTATTCCTTCTGTAATTTAAATGTTAGACCAAAAGTTTTTTTCTCAGGTATCTGATTAGATCATGTCCTCTGATTAAGTACTTTCCAAAAACACTCGGCAATTCTTTCTAGATACAACTTACATGATGTATTGGCATTGAATATTTGACTTTCTATATCCCAAACAAAACTGCATATATACTCTTGATAACAGGGACCATAACTTTTTATTTGCCATTGCATTCAAGCTCCTGGTAAAAGATCAAGCATATTGTAGACTTTCATAGACATTTGAGAAAAGAAGTAAAGAAGCCAAGGAGGAGTAAGAGATGGAAGGACAGAGGAATGGAAGAGACAAAGGAAAGGAAATTCCACATGGTGTAAGTTACTGATATTCAAGATATGACCTTGATTGTTAGTAATATTCATTTGATGGCAGTATATTTTATTTAATCTCCAAAAAGGCTATAAAGTAATTAATGTTAGCCATTTCATGTTATGGATGAGGAGACTGAAGATTATAACAGTTACGTACTCTTCTAAGGCTAAGAACTAGCAAATGGCAGAACTGGCATTTGCTCCTGGGAAGTCTGACCTAAAAATCCATACTGATAATTTTTAAACATATCCCTAAAATTAGTTAATGTTTAAGAGCAAAAGGAGAATACAAAAGTGAAAAATGAGAATATCAGCAATATAGTGAGGCAGAAAAGACTGATTAGGAGGGACTCTCAAGTGGGTGAGCCCACATGTCATTAGAAAGGACATGACATAAACATTCCCCA
Source organism: Uropsilus gracilis (assembly GCA_004024945.1). Lineage (NCBI taxonomy): Eukaryota > Metazoa > Chordata > Mammalia > Eulipotyphla > Talpidae > Uropsilus > Uropsilus gracilis. The sequence continues at coordinate 26,135 of PVHY01013180.1, forward strand.
AGGGATAGGAAGGAGAAATAGGTAGCTAAAGTATTCAAATTGCCTTCACCAAAAGCAGCTCCCATGATAACTCATAATTTCAAAAATTATGGACAAAATGGTGCAAAACAAAACATTTTATAGCAGGTACAACTTTTCTCAGACACAAAACCATAAAACAAAATCTCTGGTTTTCTCCTACAAACAGAGGTAAAATATATAATTCTTTTTCTATATAAAAATGTAAAATGTATAGCCCACATCCATCTAAATATCAAAGAAAAGATGGATAAAACCAAGCATAGCTGAGGATGTCCTGTTGGTAAGAGTAAAATCAAGTATAGCCACTGCAGGGAACCATTGGCATCTTCTGAAACCAAAACATGTGAATTTATACTCTGATCTGTGTCATTTCTGAGCATGTACCCAACATAAATGCATGCATGTCATCATCAAAACATGTACTGGGATGTTCATAGCAGTCCTACTTATAAGGTCTCCAACTGGAAACCATTCAGTTGCCCATTGACAATAGACAAAATAAATCAGTCATGATTTACAGGCACTAGGAAACACAGTAAAAAACAAAAACCATGCACAATACAAAGCTACAGATGAACCTCACAGACATGAACATTTAAAGCTAAACAAAGAGAATTGAACTATGTAGGGGAGCAGGATGGTGATTACCTGCAGGGATTCTCAAGGAAAACTTCTTGTCTTTTTGGGAAAAACTTAGAATGTGGTTGAGGTACTGAGGGGAAGAAGGAAAGGCACCAATAGTATATCACTAGAAATATATTTTGATTTCTTTCTTTAGTGAAAATGGTTCATTCAGTTGTTAAAGGTCTTTAGAGAAATAGCACTGGGGTTTAATAGTTAAAAGTAAAAGTCCTAAAGCCATTTCTTACTAATACTTTTATGACTTCTTTACTTCTTATGATCTTCTTATGATCTTCTTTACATCTGGATAGAGTCCCATACTTATAACTAGTTCATTCTGGGAAAGGATATGGTCTGTTTCATTCATGTTCTTATGCGACTACCGAAGCATTTTTTCAACACCAAGGTGCTGTGAAAATGGGCTTTCTCTTGTCTGTTTCCATTCCAGGGTCAATTAGACATTGGAAAGAAAGCAAGTTTCATTTTGAAATCTAAAAAAAAGCCATTCAGATGCCAAATTTTAAAATCAGTGTTTTATTTATTTTTTATTTAAAAATTCATTTTATTGATTTGTCACATTTGTGCATTAATTTGATCCCTCTTCCCTCTTCCGTATTCCCCCTCCAGTCACTCCATCTCACATTTTTCTGCGATTTGTTGGTTGGTTAAGTTGATGTTCATTTGTTCATTGTTTGGCCTGTTGGTCTCTTCCGATATCTGGTAAATGTTTTTTTATTTTTTTTTTGCATTTATATGTATATGTATATTTATATTACCTTAGTCCATTATTATGTACCCCGGGGCTTTCGCACTTCACCAACATTTATTTACTATCCTGTTCTTTTGTGCTCTTCACCTCCCCCACCTTCTTCCCCTTCCTCCTCTCTCACTCCATGGTTCAGTCCCATTGGTTGTTTTCATTCTTTCTTATTTGTTTGTTTTTCCCTATATCCATCATATAAGTGAGACCATCCTGTACTTCTCTTTTTCTTTTTGACTTATTTCTGCTAATATGAGTCTTTCTAGTTCCATCCAGGTTGCTGCAAATGACATGTGTTTGTCCTCCTTGATTAATGCATAGTATTCCATTGTGTATATGTACCACATTTTTTTTAGCCAATAATCTGTTTTGGGGCATTTGGTTTGTTTCCAATTCTTGGCAATTGTAAACAGGGCTGCAATGAACATGCATGTACATATGTCCTTTTGAATTAATGTTTTCATGTCCTCTGGGTAGATTCCTAGTAGTGGGATTGCTGGGTCAAATGGTAAGTCCACTTCAATTGTTTGAGAGTCCTCCACACAGTCTTCCATAGTGGCTGGACCAGTTTGCACTCCCACCAGCAGTGTAAGAGAGTTCCTTTTTCTCCACATCCATGCCAACATTTGTTGTTGTCTGTTTTATTTATATGAGCCATTCCTATTGGTGTAAGATGGTATCTCAGTGTGGTTTTAATTTGCATTTCCCTGATTATTAGTGATGTGGAGCATTTTTTCCTATGCCTACTAGCCATTTGTATCTCCTCTTTGGTGAAGTGTCTTTTTAGCTCTTCTCCCCATTTTTGAGTGGGTTTCTTGCTTTGTTTTTGTTGATTTGTAGGAGCTCTCTGTGGATCTTTGTTATAAGATCAGTGTTTTAAAGATCTAAGTCATGGCTGCTTTAGAAGCAGACACTCTCACCCTACTTTTGTTCTACCTCTCCAGTCTCATTAGAATTCTCCCCAACCATGACTGCTAATACTAATTCCATAATGACAAAGGAACATTGACATAAAATTTAACAGTTTCTCAGTTAATCATCAGAATTAGTTTCTCATGCCAAAAAGGAGATCTGCTGTTTAACACCATGAAATTTCAGATAATAAGTATGATGATGAAGATTTATGATGTATCATCATCCCATTGAGGGTATTGAGACTATTTGCATAGAAGTTTTGAAATGTTACAAAGTGCCAACACACACACACAGAAATCTAGCCCTAAGTAAAGTCCATTAAAATATGGTTTCCAGAAGAGAAGGCATCAAGATCAGGCAAGAACAGATTAGAGTTCCTCCTTTAGAACTCCTTGGATAAAAGGAAAGTCTTTGAACTGCATTTTAGTTCATGATATAGTGAGAAATAAGGTCACAAAAACTAAAACCAGTTATCTTTGAAAGAATGTATGACAGATTCCAAATCTAAAAATATTTATGTTACAAAGAAAACCTGCATACTGAGAGTTCTCATCAGCTTCTTAAAGGAACTGGAAAGGAGACAGTGCAGGTAAAAGAAATCACAAGAACATAAGCTAAGACCCACCCTCCTAGGGGCCTCCTCTGAGCCTGCCCCTGTCCCTTTTAGGTGAGCTGGGAAGTCACAGCGCCTTCACTACTAAGTAAACTAAAGTTCAGACTTACTCACAGTCTTGATAACATTCAACAGGCCGACCAATACCAGAGTCATGGTTGCTCAATATGTAACACAAGCCCAAAAGCAGAGTACAGTAAAGAGAAAAACTGTAGACATGCAAGCAAGCCCTATGGCTAACAATACATCACCACCAAGAAAAAGTCAATCTCCAGAAAACACCAAGGAAGATATTGAATAAATGACATGTATTTCTGACAAAGACTTCAAAATCAACATGATAAAAGCACTTTAACAGATAAGGGAAGGAATAGAAAAAACAGATAAGGGAAGGAATAGAAAAATATATAAATTAGACCATCAACAAGAATAACTTAATCAAAAACTGAACAATGAAAATGAGTCCCTGAAAATGAAATTGAAGGAGAGCCAGGATTTAAGAAATGCAGGGAAAAGCCATGAGAGCAGATTAGATGAAATAGAAGAATAAATCAGCATATGCAAGGATACAGAAATAGAGAGGACAAAGAAAGAAAAAGAGGGAGAAAAACAAAGTAAGAAAACTGAAGAAAGATGCAGAGACCTGTCAGATTCCTTAAAGAGAGAAAATAAAAGAATATTCAGAACCCCAGAAGGAGAAGAGAGAGTCAAGGCAGTGACAAGACCTTTTAATACAATAATAGAGGATAACTTCCCAAGTCTGAAGAAAGAAATCAAAATAGACATACAGGAAGCAAAAAGGACACCAAACTGCTTTAATGAAAGTAAAGCTACAGCAAGACACATCATTGTAAAATTTCCAAGAACCCAAGATGAGGACAAAATAATGAGAATGACTAGAGAAAAGAAACAGATAACCTACAAAGGAAAACCTATTAGGCTGACCTCAGATTTCTCTGAAGAGACACTCCAAGCAAGGAGAGAATGGAGCCATATCTACAAAAGCTCCAAGACAAAAAGTGCCAGCCAAGAATACTCTGTATGGCAAAGCTGCCCTTCCTATATGAAGGAAAAAATAGAACCTTTTCTAACAGGCATAGTCTCCAGAAATTTCTACCACTAAACCCCTACTCCAAGAAATTTTGCAAGAGGACTCAAGAACAAAGCCATAAGAGGAACAAATAGAACAAAAAAGCAAGGAACCCAAATCAAAATCTCAAAATAACCAGAAGAAAACCAACATTAGAATCTCAAACATCTAAATGCAGCAATCAAAAGACATAGAGTTGCAGAATGGATCAAAAAACAGGACTCAACATTCTGCTGCCTCCAAGAAACACATATGATTTCTAAGGACAATTATAGACTGAAAGTACAGGGCTGGAAAACTATATTACAATCAAATGGCCCCCACAAAAAAAGCAAGGGTTGACATTCTTATATCAGAGAGCAGTCTTCAAACTAAAAAAAGTGACAAAAGTTAAAGAAGGCCACTGTCTAATGTTAAAGGGTCAATTCACCAGAAAGACATAACAAAAGAGCACCAAAATTCATAAAACAACTACTAGCAGAACTGAAAAAAAATATTGGTGATAACACATACATGGTAGGATATTTTAATGGTCCATTCTCACCAAAAGACAGAGCAACAAAACAAAAACTACACAAAGACACAAAAACCTTAAAGGAATATCTAGACCAAATGTACTTAATAGATATCTACAGGATACTGCACCCCTGGGAAAATGAATATACCTTCTTTTCAAATGCACATGGTTCATTCTCTAAAATTGACCATATATAGGCCTCAAGGTAAATCAAAATGAATACACAAAGATTAAAATAATACCAATCTTTTTCTCCAATCATAAGGCATCAAACTAGAAATCAACAATGAAAAGAAAATAAGAAGAGTATACTCTACACAGAGACTGAACAACAGGCTTTTGGAAGATTATTGGATAAAAGAGGAAATCAAAAGAGAAATTAAAACATTAATGGAGACAAATGACAAAGATGACACAACATTCCAAAATGTGTGTGATGCAGCAAAAGCAGTATTAAGAAGAAAGTTCATAGCAATACAGACCCAAATAAAAAAGCTTGAAAGAGTTCAAAGAAATACTCTAATCTCCCAAGTTGAGGAACTAGAAAAAGAGCAACAAAAAAATTCCAAAATCCAGCAGAAAACAAATAGCAAAAAAAAAAAATCAGAGCTAAATGAAATAGAAACCAAAAAAAAAAAAAAAAAAAAAAAAAAAAAAAAAAAAAAAAAAAAAAAAAAAAAAAAAAAAAAAAAAAAAAAAAAAAAAAAAAAAAATACATCGAGAAGATAAACAAAATCAAAAGCTGGTTCTTTGAGAAAAATAAATAAAATTGATATACCCTGAATAGCCAAACCCTCTTGACAAGCAGAAGAGAAAATGGAGGTATTACTATTCCAGACTTCAAACTATAGTACAAAGCCATAATAATTAAAACAGCATGGTACTGGTACAAAAACAGACAAACAGACACATGGATCAGAATTGAGTACCCAGAAATAAAACCACACGTATATGGTCAACTAATCTTTGACAAAGGGAAAAAAACATAAACTGGAGCAAGGACTGCCTCTTCAGTAAATGGTGCTGGGAAAACTGGACCAAGACATGCAAAAAAATGAACCAGTACAACATCCTCACACCTTTTACAAAAATCAACTCAAAATGGATAAAAGACTTGGACGTGAGACCTAAAACCATAAAATACATAGAGGAAAACCTGGGTAAACCCTTCATGATTTTCACTTCAGAAATTCATTTCTGGAAAAAACTACAGCTGGCAAAAAAAAAAAAAAATGAAGGAAAACAAACTACCGGGACTACATCAAACTGAAAAGCTTCTGTACAGCAAAAAAGACAATAAACAAAGCAAAAAGAAATCCAAATGATTGGAGAAAATTTTTGCCCTCCAGACAAGTGATAAGGGTCTGATAGCAAAGATCCACAAAGAGCTCACAAAACAAAACCAAAGCAAAAAACCCAGTCAAAAAATGGGGAAAAGAACTAAAAAGACATTTCACCAAAGAGGAAATGCAGATGGTCAATAAGCATATGAAAGAATGCTCCACATCATTAATAAACAGGGAAATGCAAATTAAAACCATGCTGAGATACCATCTTACCCCAGTAAAAATGGTCCATATAAATAAAACGGACAACAGTGTTGGTGGGGATATGGAGAGAAAAGGGAACTCTCTTACACAGCTGGTGGTAATGCAAATATGGAAGACTGTGTGGAGGACCTTCAAACAATTGAGAGTGAAATTACCATTCAAGCCAGCAATTCCATTACTGGGGATCTACCCAAAGGACATGAAAACACTAATTAAAAAGGACACCTGTACATGCACATTTATTGAAGCTCTGTTTACAATTGCCAAGATATGGTAACAACCCAAATGCCTCAAAATTGATGAATGACTAGGAAAAAAATATGGTATTTGTACATGATGGAATATTGTTCATCAATCAAGGAGGACAAGCATATGTCATTTGTAGCAACATGGATGTAACTACAAGGACTCATATTAGCAGAAATAAGCCAGAAAGAAAAAGAAATAAGGATGGTCTCACTTATATGAAGGATATAGGAATAAACAAACAAATAAGAAAAATTAGAAACAACCAAACCATAGACCTAGAGGGGGGGAGGTTGAAGCAAATGGGAGAGGTCGAGGGCACATAAGATTAAGAAAGGTGATTAATGGGTGTCAAGGAAATGGGAGAACCCCAGGGCACACAATGGTGTTTCATATATACATATATATATATATATATATATATATATATATATATATATATATATAACCCATCAGTAGAACTACAGTGAACTGTACACTTAAAACTCACTTCTCACTTGTTCATTTTATAATGTGTGCAGTATATTTCAATAGAGCTTGAAAATATTTTCCAATCCCAAACCAATTAACCTGTAATTTCCTAATTAGCATCAGGAATAAGCCACTTATAAGCCCCTGCCCCTTCTCTGAGAGATGGTTGTACCTGGAAAGTCTCTTCTTTTTTAAATAACCTTGGTCTACATTCTTTTCATCTGTAAATATCCTATGTGCATAAGCTATTGTAATATCATGGTTGCTCTACAATTCATGACTCCTTTAATAAAAAAAATAAAAATAAATAAAAAAGAAAAGAAACTGAGTTGTCCAACATTGAATTGCAAACTGATTTGACCATCATTTTGTCTGAACTAGTGGACTAAATCACAGACTTCTGGGTCATATCTAAGATCCTGTTAGAACAAATTGATGGATCAGACTGACAAGAGATATCATGCCAGACAAAAGCTGTGAGGTCCTGACTAATAATTGTCTTACAATATGGGGGAGGGGGAGTCTGAATCAATAATTTTCTTATAGTATGGGTGGAGGAAAAGGCTGTGAGTCCCAGATGTGTACTGGTAACTGCTAGTGAATCATAGGATGTATGAAGACAGATGTAGCCTATCTGTATTGTGCATAACCCAATCTGGAACATGCAATCAAAATGCTCCCCTCTGCCCCCACCTCATGAATCTACAGCTTAAAATTCTTCTCCTGGCTTCCTTTGTGGAGTTTTGGAGCAGACCTGGAGACCAAGAGTTGCTGAACACTGGTCTCTGCTTTTCTCAATGAAAGAAAAACAAAGTTTGAAGAAAAGGAAAAGCGTCTTAATTACTGCCAGCAGATGAGGACAATGGCAGACTAGTACCTGAAAGACCACCATTCTGTTTTCTGGAAAAAAGCACAGAATATTTACTTTACAGATTCACAAAGAAGTTTTTTTTTAAAAATGGTGGGCATGGATCAGCAAGGGTCAGCAAGTCCTTAGGATAGAGGCATCTGAAGACTCCAGCCACAGCCAACTTGTTTTGTTGACCACTGGTGTTCATCAGTTTCCAACATTCCTTCCTGGCCATTTGTGACAGTAGGAGGCTGTTAATTAGAGAAAGGTTGTTAATCTTATAATCCTAAGGGGTAGGGGTGATGCTTTGGTACCTTTTTAAATTTTTTGATAGGAGAAGGAGAAGCATGTCTTTTGACACATGCATCCAGGCTGGAACCAGTTTGTTTCATTAACTCCTGGTGTTCTTCAGTTTCAGTGGGGCAGGAGGAGAGCCATAACACTGCATCATAATCCCCACTCTCATTTATGACCTTCTATTTCTATGGAAGAAAGGGAGTTGTAGGTCATCCAGCTGCTTCATGATAAGCAGAGTCAGCATTGGTCATCTTGTTATGGAAAACCTGTACTTGTTGGTGCCATAGTTGTTGGCATGATGATGAAGTATTGGCAGCACAACAACAAAAGGGGACAGAAACTATAAGAAGTGGGCATATGAGATATCCTGATTGCTATCAATAATGGAGGGAGATCCAAATGCAATAAAGAAGATAAAATGGACTGAATGCCACTTGGAATCCAGAAAGATAAGAGAAAAACCATCTTTAAGCCCCTGTTCCATTATATCAAAAACAGAGGTGTACTGATCGAGTTTGCTGTAACCAGGTAGCTTGGTTATGGATTTTTTTGTCAAATACTGGTTTCCTTCTGGTTAGAGAACTAATATATGCACAGTAAGATGTGTTTTCAATGGCACAGACTCCACCTTGTTCAGTCAGGATATAGCCAGGATATCCAATACTACCTTTGCTAAAGAGTTAAAGGAAAGCTGCAGATCAGCTAAGGATTTCATTAGTTGGTGCAGCAAGGATTTTAGACATGTTTCAAAGGATATGTTGATGTGCAGCCACCCGCCAACATGGAAATAGGGTGTATCCAAAGAAATTCATCCCCATCAGGGACTTCTCCTGGTAAGACATGGGCTAACCAAGTATACAGTTTAAGTGAGCTTGCCTAATGTGAACTTTCATTTAAGGAATAAATGGAAAAGGGAGTTATCAGCACACCCAGCAAACACTGAGAGTGATTTGCTGTAGGTAAGGCTTTCAGTGGCCCAGGGACTAAGTTCAAACTTACAGACAAACAGAGGCATAGTATACTAGATTATAATTTGTCATTGACAGGAAAGCAGTTCCAAATACAAACCCTACTCTTTCTTCCCTTGGACAATTTCTCAGCAAACTGTACACATACAGCTTTTCTAGAGCATGACATATAATGTCTTGTTTAGAACATAACGGTAATTGGTTCTCTGGATGAAATGATTCCATGTTAAAATAATGGGGTTTAGAGGCCAGTAGTTCCCCCTTTTACCTTTATCTCCATCAAGCCTCCAGAGAATACTGGGAGAGAAATACAAGGAATATCTGAGGGATCTTCCCCTAGAAAATGTACTAAGTGAAAATGATATAGAGTTGCATGGCGTGAGGATCTTCACTATCCACCCATCTGCCTTCAGGTATATGGGGGAAGTTTTTTTATTGGGTGGACATGAGGATCTCTGTGATTCAAAGCAGACTTATCTTGGGAAGACAAATCCAGCAGTCAACAGATCATGCAGTAGTAGCAAGTGTTAGAGTGGTGCACCCAGGCTCTTTGTCCAGCCAATTTCAGGGCTATGTGCATACTCAGAAGTACTGCATATGGGTCTTTCCAGGTTTCATCTAACTATAGATCCGGTCCTTGTTCTTTCTAAACTTTTAGGAATATTTGATCTCCTGGTCTAAAAGTATGAAGCAGAGTTTCCAAGCATAGTAAAGACCTGGAAAAAACAAACACATGTATGGTGGTCAACTTTTTATTCATCTGTATAACATATTGTTTAATTCTAGCTTCCCCAGTCAAAGCCAAATTAGTACACCTTTTGGGGAAGGGCTAGAAAAGACTTCCATAAACAATTTCATAAGGATCTAACCTAAGCCCACTTTGCAAAGCCCCCTTATTCAGAGGAGGGCAATAAGCAAGACCATGTCCCATTTTAAATTAGTTTCCTGGCACAGTTTTGCAAGGACTTTTTAACTGTCTGGCTCACTTTTCCCATTTTTCTTGTGGATTCTGGTCTGCAGAATGTATGGTGCCTTTTTGGTTGAAGAGCCTGGTTTACATGCTGGACTATTTCAGAAACGAAGGAGGCTCCATTGTCACTTTATATAAAGGAAGGGAGTCCAAATGGGGGGTAAGTTCCTATAACAATGTTCTTGCTACTTCAGAGGTCAGAAAGGCCTCCATCCATCCAGAGAAGCTATTTATAAAAACAAGCTGTATTTGAAATTTCCTGTGTCTGAGGTATTTATGTGAAATCTGCTTGTCAATTGGTGAAAGGGCAGTCTCCTGTGTGCCGCATTCTTTGTTCATTGGGTTGTCTTTCCATTTTGGGGTTATTACAAGCATGTAGTATGCAGCTTTTAGTTGCCTTCGGAATGATAAATAAAATTCCTGGTCCCCTTAAATAAGATCTCACAAAATTCATCAGAGCATCTCGGCCATAGTGGTTTGAGACATGAACCCCTGCAGGCGGTCCCGGTGTGAGTTTCTCGGCCTCTTGCACAAAGTTCTAAGTTGCTGCCACTGCTCCGAGGCAGGCAGGCCTTCTTTTCAATGTGTGTACCAGCTGTTCTGAGAGGTAAACTATTGGGTGGGGTGTCAGGCCCACCCTCTGGATTAACACTCCAAGGCTGACTTCTTGATTCTCATGGACAAATAAACTCCTTGAGCAAGTCAGGTAGTCCCAAAGCAGGAGCCAGCTTTAATTTTTCCTTTAGCTTCTCGAAGGCATTTTGACACTGGTGCTTCAAATTAGGGGTTCAGTGTCAGCTCCTTTTACATCTTTGTACACCAGTTTGACCATGAGTCCAAAGTTTGGAATCCAAATATGGCAAAAGCCCACCATTCCAAGGAACCCCTTTGATTTGCCTCTACTTCTGAGGGGCTTTGACATTTAGGATAGCTTGCTTCCGGTCAGCCATAAAGTTGCAGGTTCTTTTGTTGATCTGGCATCCCAGATAAGTCACCTGCTGCTTCCCAATTTGAGCTTTTTGTCTTGATCCTTTATACCCACCATGGACAAGGTGATTTAGAAGAATTACTGTGCTGAACAGGGCCCATTTCCCAGGCTGGGTTGACAATAAGCAAATCATCTACCTATTGCAGCAAGATGCCTTCATTAAAATGATGAGTTTTCAAATCTTTTGCTAAACATTCATGAAAAACCTTGGGGGAATTTTTGGATCCTGGGGAAGCACAACACTGGGAGATCATTAGAGTCTAAGGATCTTGCCACTTGAAGGCAAAAATTATTTGAGATTCTTTTTCCAAGGGAATGTAAATGAAGTCATCTTTCAGGTCTAACACTGAAAACCTCTCGTAGGCACTAGGAATGGCTGCAAGCAAAGTGTGGAAGTTGGTACAGTAGGGTGAACATCTTGGATCATTTCATTTACTGCCCTTAGATCTTGTACAGACTGATACTTCTCAGAATGAGGCTTTTACAAGAAAAATAGGGACGCTGTATGGCAACCTGGAATGCCTTGTGCACAAGCAGGAGGCTCCACTTTGGCCAGTGGGGAGTTCAAGGAGTGAACACACTCTGGTCTTGAGTTGGGGTCCCCTGAGCAGGGTTAGAGGTTCTACTATGGATACCGAAGAGTTCATGGGGTTCTCCAGAGAAAATTGGGAGACCCCCATTTTGACCTTGAGTTCACAGAATGGGGGTTCCCCTGGCAAAATGTGGAACCCCACTTTGACTTTGGGGTTTCACACACTGGTAGCTTCACTGGTAAGGCTGGGAGTCCTCTCTCTGGCCTTGGGGGTTCACAAAATGAGGTCTCCCCTGACAAAAAGTGTTCACCGTTGAGCTCAGCTGCTGGCAATGGAAGGCCCCCATAGCTGCTCTTTCAAATTGAAATTTGAAATTATATTATGCCAGAAACCCAGCCTGAAGTGGTAATAAGGGACAGTAAAATCAGCAAGTGCTATGAGGGATGGTGTTCGTGGGAGCCCAACTCATCATTGTGACAAAAAGGAGAAGAGACATGAAGTGCCAACTAGTCTCCCCTAAGCACGAGACTCCCCATGGCCACAGAAGGGCCAGCTTACAAACACATGCCTGCCCAACTGACCAGAGTATTTTCCCCAGTGAGCAGGTGAACCTGCCTGCCAAAGGGATAGGGTCTGTTGGATGCCAAGTGAACCCACCTGGCTCACAGGCAGGAATGAGAATACTGGGTCAAGGCAGCTCTTCTCTCTGACCATAGTCACCTATGATTTAGTATCCTAAATTAAAAGAAAGTAAGTTCCAAAGAAAAACTGGCCATGCTATGCACTATCTGTGTCAAAATGGAAGCAACTAACCCAGCACCTTTGGTAGAAGAGATAAGAGGTGTAAGGCATTTCAAGGCAGAGATGTGACAATTCTAGAAGATGAAAACTGACAGCAAATCTTGAAACAGTGGCATCAGCCAATCCCAGGGAGAGTGATGGGTTTGGGGAATAATTAGGGGAAAGAAGTCTCAAATCCCTGAGGCTACTGCCATTTTGAGCTTCCTTGCTCCATCCTGGCCAACCTGCCAGGGAGTCCCACTAGTTTTTGTTCTCCTTTTCTCTACTGAAACCTCTCTTCCTGCCTGTTCTTGGAAATTAATTTGCCTCTTCCTGCTCACTTGCCTGTGTCATGAAAGTTCCTTCTGTAGTTTTGCCAGATATCAACCTGGTAAAAACACAGTCACACTGATAGAGGGTGGCACAGCTAAATGGAGCAGCCGGTGGTCCCCCTCACTGTGACACAGTTGAAAAGAAGACTGCACCAAATGTCCTGGGGGGCAGGTCTGACAGAAACCTCCCCCTCTCCCAGAAGGAACAGAAAGTGCAAAAGGGAGTAGGGGTTAGGAGCCAACATGATTGAACCCTAGGGAACAGGGGTAGTCTGGAGTCATGGTGTGGCTGGGTGTATAGAACTCCAGTTGAAGAAGCCCAGTGGGGTAACTCCCCAGGTGGGCAGCATTGCAGCCAGATGCCCCAGAATGGTGGGCCTGGAAAAGAAAGGTGTGTGGCACTAGAGCAAGAGGCAGCACAGAAAAAAGAAAAAAAAGTAAAGCTTGTTTTGTTTGAAAGCTGGAACCTAGAGATCAGTATTTTCTGGAAAAGTTTAAAGAACCTTGGAAAAGTTGAGCAACTTGGGAAGCTGGAGTGAGAAGAAGCAGAAGGAAGACTTGGAAAAGTTGGAATTTGTGTCTGAAACTTGAAACTTGGAATTTGTGTCTGCTGAAAGATTGGACTTCATGGGATGGCTGCCTCAGGTTTGGAAGGGCTAAAGGGCACGATCTTGGACATGTGTTTTGGGGACTTTTGAACTAAAACAATGGATGGTACATGATAACTAGCCACTTGTGGCATTAATGATTCTTGGTTTCCCTTGTTAATAAATCTTGTCATTTAAATTGCTTTGTAAGTCTTGCAATAGCCACAAGAATGGGAAGAGCCTGGAGGCAAAACTGGATTTTAAGAGCACCACTTATTTTTCCCTTTTGCTTGCTGGCTCAAGAAGCTTTTGCCCTTTAACACATTATATCAATACTACTTACTTAATCAAATGGGAGAAGGTTGTCCTGGGAAACTTGGGCCGGCAACCAGTGGGTCAGACACACAGACAATAACGTAGGCTTTGTAACAGGCACTGAATTCTGAGGAGGGATTACAGGGACCTCCAATCCATTAACCAGTTTATTTGCATCAAGGACTGGCCTTGGGCTGATGGCTGATGACTGACTTCTGAAGCAAGGACGGGCTTGGGAACGTGAGTCCTCAACTTGCAGAACAGGACACTGTCTCAGGGGAAAGAGCATCACACTGAACTGAACCCTGCTTGTCTCCAAGCATTGTTTATCTTGTGGGGAAACCCCTCTTGCTATGGACTGTAGGAAGGCAAACCAAAAACAGATTTGCATCTTTGGAACAAACCCCAGTTGGTATGGTAGACAATTATGGTGATCCATTGTTTGGTTAGTGGTTCCATAGCTTTGGAAGACAGACATGTAAAAGAGTGACAAAATCTCATTGTTTTATATATCAAAATGATTGCCTTAGTTCCACTTTCGGTTAAAAAATGCAAAAGATTAAATTTTCAATTTTTCAGTGTCTTTAAAACCTCTGGCCTCAATTCAGCCAGACTTGGTACAGACTTAGAAGCTAGCAGTGTGCAGGAGAGGTATAGGAAGAAATTTGCTCCTGTTCCCATCATCTCTTTTCCTACCAATTAGCTAAGATGTTTGGTTTCCCCCTGGGTTGACCTGGAATTTGAAGGGGAAAAAAGATAGTATAGTCTTACAACTTTAAAGCTGCAATGAGCCTCAAGCTTTCTAGTTGTGTCCCATTGTCTCAGTGAGGTATTTTTTCATAGACAAAATAAGGATGTTGTATGGCTCTTGCAAGGGTACAAGGGCCTATAATCCAGAACTCTGGTCAGTATTGGTTGGATTCCTTTCAAATATTTCCTTTGGGGGGACAGGTTACTATTTTTTATGAGGGCAGAGGTTTTATCCTTTATTCTAGTTTGTATGGGTGTTACATTTATAGCTCGTACTGAGATCCCATCTGCCCATACAGTGTTACTCACTTTTTCATAGACTTTAGGTGAAATAGGTTCCACATCCTTTGCTTCACTGGTCAGCTGTGTTTGAAGGTGCAAGATATTTTCTGGAAGCACTTGTAAATAATGCTGTTATTCTTTTGGTGAGAAGTAAATTTCAGCATTAATTTATATAACATCTTACCACAAGAGTGAGATGGGTCAGCAGAGCGTATAGAGAAATTTATTTTTCATGTGTTTTTCTCCAATGTGACATTCCAGTGGTTGTAATAGAGGTTAATACTGTACTTGGCCAGTTACTCCAACTACTGCTAAAGTTTTGTCACTAAGGGAGACCAATTTGAAATTAAGAACTGGATAGGTGACTTCCATGTCTACTAGAAAATCAGGTTATCTGTTCCCCACTATCATTTGTACCTGGGGCTCTTGTGGAGAAATAAGTGTGGAAGCTGATTCTTTCATATGGAGTCCAGGACCCCTCTAATATTCCTCAGAGTCAAAGGCCTATGCCACCGTCTGTTTTCTAAGTTTCCTTTCCTGTTTTTCTGAAACCATCTTAATTTTGAACACTCCCTTTTCCAGTGGCCATCCTCCCACAGTAGGTACATTGTGTGTCTGATAGCCCTTGTCTTCTATGTCCTTTCTTTCACTCAGCAGAAAACAAAGCAGACAGCAAATGTGTATAGGATTTTGTCTTTGCTCTTCACAAGCACTATCACCCTTGAGTGAGATATCTATAAGTTGGGTTGGTTTTATGCCTTTTGCTCCATCCATGTGCTGTAGTTAGTGGTGAATATCTGGGGCACTTACCCAATGAACGTCATGTTAACCATGTGCAAATTCTGGGGTCTCTCAGGCCACATCGGTATATTTTCTACATGCCTTATAGATGTGCTCTAGAAAGTCAGAAGCATCCGCACTTGCTTTTTGCTGAACTTCTTGAACTTGTTCAAGTTGTTCTGCTTAAGAATCCTCTTTCTTTAACCTGCAAGAATATATCTCTGGTAATAGTTGAGTTTGCTTTGGTCCAGATTAACAGTTGGGTTCCAATTTGGTTTCACCATAGGAATAGCAGCCGGTTAGTCTGGTATAAGCTTGGGACCCTCATCATGAAGATGTTGGGCTTTCTCTTTTGCCCTTTCTATTACCAATTGACACCCATCTGCTGTCACCAAGATATTTAGTAATGACTGAACAAGTACTCATGTAGGGCAATAGGTTGCAAATACAGAGGTGAAAAGTTCAGCCTTTTTCCATGGGTCCCAATAGGCTGGATTAGAATTCTTCCCATTTCAGAGGGCAAATGTTGAAAAGGGACTATAATTCCAGTAAAACCCAGTCAGTATCCCTATGGGGTATTGATACAATGGGAATTGCCCTACTCTGACTGCAGATGCTCCCTGGCCAAATTGTGGTATTTTATTTTTTATTTTATTTTATTTTATTTTATTTTATTTTATTTTATTTTATTTTATTTTATTTTATTTTATTTTATTTTATTTTATTTTATTTTATTTTATTTTATTTTATTTTATTTTATTTTATTTTATTTTATTTTATTTTATTTTATTTTATTTTATTTTATTTTATTTTATTTTATTTTATTTTATTTTATTTTATTTT
>PVHY01013181.1:0-42114 GCA_004024945.1 Uropsilus gracilis
TAAAAAAAAAAAAAAAAAAAACAATTGTAAAGCCCATTACTTTTATTGCTCTTTAACTTTCTTCCATGCATTATGACCAAACTGTGTTTCTGTTTATTGTCTATGACAGAAATTACTATTGACTCTTAAATTAATATACAATATTACTTTAAAATAATGATCTTTTATTTATCTCTTTTGACCCTCACTTTGTTGGTTTTTTGTTTGTTGTCAGATAAGGAAAGTAAATGTGATCATCCCCCTTCCTCAGATGACCAATCAAAGAAACTTAACAAAAACTAAAGAATTGTTTATATATATATAATATATATAAATATATATAATATATACAGTATAGATAAAGAAACTGAAGTATAGATGAAGTATAGATGAAGAAACTGTATAGATGAAGAAACTGAGACTCATTGTGTGTGTGTGTGTGTGTGTGTGTGTGTGTGTGTGTGTGTGTGTGATTTGTCCCAGGTCACAGGTCACAACAGGCATCAAAAATAGAATCTAACTTGTCTGGTTTCTAGCTGGAATATTTCACCTGTAAATTATAATCCATCCTGAGCATCTGGAGGTCAATCTTTTCAGTAAAGGATGAAATGAACCCCAAATCTGACTCAGGTCAATTTCAAGATGAAAGTTTCATGCATCAGATGAAAGAGCACATAAGTTCTTTCACAGCCCCGAGTCCCTAAGAGCCTGTAATGTAAATAAGAACTCAGCTAGATCACCAGTAGATAAGAGAAAGGGCAAGAGAAGTCTTCACTCTGGAGAGCGGGATCTCTTGATCTTCTGGGAGATCGTACTTTTAATTTTCATCAGTGCAAGACTATGTCCGAAACCAGAAGGGGTTTGCCTAATTCATCATGCTCCCTGGTCACACAATGGGACCCCTGACAAGCAGAACATTGGCAAGTGAGAGAAATGGACATCATGAAGGCTCATGAATTGCAAATGTTTCTTCATTAAAGGATGCTCTCTTGCTTGAGACCATCTGCTTTATATAACTGGGCCTAGGTCCTCAGGCTAGAAACATCTGCCACTTTAATAATTTTACCTCTTAATTAAAGCACAACCCAAAGGAGGCCAAATGTAGATATGACCCTCAGACTTTAGCCTCACACACTGGAGAACATATCTACCTTGGTTTGACATGGATGAGAACATGTATAGGTGAGCAGCTCACCCAATACATGTGTTCCCTACCGAGATAAAACATGATTTGGGCAAATGAATCCCTTCCCCCATTGACTTTATGTATCAGTTCAAAGATACTTTGTCTTCAAATTTAATTGATCTTCCACTGGTAGCCTCTTGACCAGTTGTCTTTGAGCTACTCTGCCCTGAGGCATCTCGGTCAAGTAGTTAATGATCTATAAATAAACACTCTCATATGCTAGGGAGAGATGCTATTTAGAGAAACCCAGAGCTAATCCTGTTGTACCAAAAAGAATTCTTTTGTAATGCAAATAGTCGTCCTTTAATTGATCTGTTTTGTAAGTTCAGATTTTCATATCAATTTCACATGCATCATCAATGAAACAATGTGTGGGAACACTCCTGTGTAGGGACACTATTTTTTTCTCTTTGGGATATACTCACAATATTTTGAAGGTAGGTCAAATTGCAAGCATGCCATAGAGATTCTAGGTAAACATCTGTCTACTCAACCCCATAGTATCTCTCGAAGAGCCTAGATTCGTACATTCATTTTGTTTCTCACATAACTGCCTTTCATGAGTTTGAATTCTGTACCAGAGTTGCCTAGTGACTGAGAAATAGGACCCGAGATTTTCACTCATTCTCTCAACAAATCCTTATTCAGCATCATTTGTGCACCGGGAAAGCAGCTATGGCAAAGATAAGGTTTTATTCAAGCAGAGGGAAGTAAATATATGAACAAAAGCCTCCAATGAAATGTCAGTAACAAATATTACCTAAAAAGAAGAATGAAGCAGAAAATATAGAGAAGCTATATTAAATAATTTTCATAAAGAAACACTTCTCCTACATGGTGACACTTACCACAAAGCGGAGAAGCCTGTACATTGATGAGAATCCAGAAACCGAAGCAAGTAGAGTGACCCTGAGGCAGAAGCTTGTTTGCAATTTTTAGGGAACAGTAAGATGAACATCGTGGATAGAACACAAGGAGTAAAGAGAAGAATGGTATCTATACTTACAAGGTTTGTAGGAACCAGATTGGTATAGAACTCTATGTGCATGTTAAAGACAAAGGTGTAAGGTGTTTCTAAGGGAAAGTATGAACACCATATTCCAAAGGGCCATGAAAGGGAACATTTAGTATATTTCATTCAATTCCTTCTCCAGAGTAAAAGAGCAAAGTTAAATGACTATGCAACCCATAACAGCATTAAGAGCTTCTAAAAAGTCACTGAATCTTCTGAAATTATATATATATATATATATATAAAACATTGAAAGTCACTAATGTGTCAGTGAGGATCAGGTTTTCCAGGCTATCTAAAAATTGAATTTTTTCATTTGGTGAGATTTGGTAGGTTATTTTATGAGTCTGGAAATGCTAAAATAATTCCCATGTAAATTAATAGTAGAAGCAGCCCCAAAATATGATCTACCATATCATACCCATAGGAATGTACTAGTTTCAGTTAGTAGGAAAATCCTGTATTCTATATAATTCAGGCTTAAAGAGTCTAGCATACAAAGTAATTGCAAAGTCACTCAAATATTTATTTGAAGACTTAGAAGAGAGATTAACTGTTCAAGCACATCTTTGCTCTGGTTTGAGTCCTAGGGTGGTGGTAGCAGGTGTTTGGTTATCTCAACCCAGGCTTTGAGTAGTAGTAGCCTCATCTGGAAGGGAACCCAGGTGCTCTGATTCATCCAAGACCTGTTCTATATCAAAAGTCTCAGGCCCAAGTTTACAACCCATGCTCTGTGCCCCAGCCCTGCAGCTCTCCAGCAGTGCGCCTTCTGTCCTGCATGTCTACTCAAGCACCTCCTTATCCAGTGCAGGACCTAGTCTCAAGAGCCCTGATATTAGCATGTGCCCAAATCAAAAACTGTATGGGTCTCTGCCCAGCTACCCTTCCTCTTTTTGAGTCATACTGTCCCATTATCACCCATACCAAAGTTCACTCAAAGTTCTCCTACCCCAACCATTGGACTAATACCCTGGTGTGTCCATTTTTTAAGCTTTGTTTTCCAGGAGGTTACTTGTGAGTATGTAGAGAAAGGAAACAAGTTTATTTACTCAGTCACCATATTTCCAGACCTCCCTTAATCAGCTGGTTTTCAGTAAAATATTCTCCTAGTGGGCATGATTTAATCAGTGGGAAAAGCTGTTTTCGGCAGACCTTGGATAGACCCAAACAACATTTGAGTCTAACAGTTGATTTTCCCTTGTTAACTGTTTATAGATAACTTTTTCTTAAGTCTGCAGGCGTCTAGACTACTCTTGATCCTCTCTCCTTGATCTCATGACCTCTGGACTTCAGATTTGCTTAGCATCCCAAGCATCTAAGCCAATTCTTTGTAGTAAGTCTGCCTCTGTCTATTCATTCTTTCTATCTATCTGTCATCTCCTACTGAGATGCTTCTCTAGTTGAACCCTGTAGGATACAAACAGAATTTTTAAAAAAACTCAATTTACAAAAATTCCCCCCCACACACATCATTTAATATCTTCCTTTCTCTTTCTCCCCATACCCCTTAACCTCAGAGCACTCACTTTGTTTGTTAATATCTTCTGGGTTTTGTGTTATGTTTTTTCAAATTGTCCAATATAGAAATATTCAGTATCTGTCATTCTGACTCACTTGATGATACAAATGTCCTCAAACACCCTCCATTTTGCTATAGATGGCTACACTTCATCTTTTCTGATGGTAGTATAGCATTCCACAGCATGAATATGTCATTTCTTCTTGACCCAGTTGCCTATCAGTGGACATTTAGTCTGTTTCCATATCTTAACTATTGTGAATAATGCTACTTTAAACATTTAGAACACTATTTTTTGGCATTGATGATCTCTTATTCTTTGGATGAATGCCCAAAATATATATTTAATCCAATATATCTAAAATATTATCATTTCAAATTGTAATGAACGTTTAGAAACCCTTAAATCCAAAGTGAAGTAATTATAACTAAATTAAGAATTCAGTTTCTTCAGTCATACTATTGACATTTCAAGTGTTTAATAGCAAACTACAAGAGGTTAGTGGATACTGTGAGTGGGGATGCAAATCTTGACCATCTGAAAATTCTAAAGTTTCTCTGTGGTAATATTTAATGCAAAGAAACAAAGGTCAATTCAAGCCTTCAAATGCTTGCAACCCACCTACAACAAATGACTGGTGCTTCCATTTATAGCAGCAAAAAGGAAAACAGTCATATCTTTTCTTCTCTCCCTGTCTTAGCACTTCATTTTTAGGAAGAGATTATGAGTGGTATTTGGAAAACAGCTGGATGTGTTCATTTAGCCCTACTCCTTCAGACCCATCCTTCCTTGGCATTGGAAGCTTTTATAGTACCCTGAAAACTGTTATCTGGTTTTGCAATCTCAAGTCCAACCAGACTATTCTGAAGTACTTCCTGTGCTGCAAGAGGATATCTTCAGTCAGAGTAGCCTTCCTACTTATGTTCCAAGAAAAGCAGCAAAATCATTCCATCACTGAACAATTTTTCCACTTAAAAGCTGTTTTATTCTCCCCACTGCAGACATCTGGAACATCTTCCAACCACAGGGCATTACAGGAGAAAAGAATAAAGTCAACAGGAAAAAAGAGTTCTTAAATCAGCAAACCTTTCTTTTGTATAATAAATTAGTGAGAGTAACTCTCTTGATGTCAGTGAGTAGAGACCTATTTAAAGTAATCAAACCTGTCCAGAACACGTGAGTTAAAATCTAAAATTTGATGTTGAGAGTCACACTAATTCCCTTAGTTTATATTAAACAAACTAAGGTTATGTCTTATACACACAAAGAGTCTTTCCAATTTTCCTAATCAAAAAAAAAAAATCCAGGTGCCATGTAATGAGAAAAAAAAAGTATGTAAGTATGTGTCTGTGTGTGAGAAAAAACATATACATAAAAAACAAAACAAAAAAATCACATATAAATAGCCTTGCCTTTGTTGCCTTGGTAATGAGTGCCAGGTTTGTGTGTTTTTTTCCAAGATATTTTCTTCAGTAAGAGAAACTTGGCTTACACCCTTCTTCATCTTTCTCCCAACCACATCACTTCCTGCCCCCACCTCCCAGAGTTTTGTGAGAACAGCATAGATACTCCTTAATCCCCACTGATAACATGGAGGATAAGTGAGTTTGGTCAGGCTTTTTCCTCCATTGGCCTGCATATTGAGGTATTGTATCTTCCCAATGACTGAGCAGTCCAGTGGGTGTGCATGTGTGTAAGTGTGCATACCTGGACCTAGGAGAGAGGGGATAAAGAGGAGACAGAGGAGAGCTTTCACATGAGCATGAGTGAGTATGAAAGAACACCAGAGAGAGCCCAGAGAAAGAGAATGAAGATTCCTGGGGGGCTGGGGACTCACCTACCTCCCAACCTCCCCATCCCTGGTCCTGATCTGCCCTGGCCTGCCTTGCCCTGCCTGATATGTCTGTGTAACTGTTTAAATCAATAAAGAACCTACACGGGTTGGTGAGCCTGATGCCTGAGGCTTGCCCCTACAATTGACAGTGAGGGTTGGTTACAGTACAGTTTGAGACAAAGATGGGGTCATTACCCAATAATACTATATGGTAGAAATATGTACAAGTCGTGTGTTCTGCAACCATCCTACTCTGGGTAGGTTCATTGTTGGTTGTAGCAGCTAAAGAAGAATGTTGGAGCCATTGGCATTATTTTCACAGAATTTTGAATACCAAACATGGGAAAACAAGCAGTAAGAAGACAGCTCTTTAAGGATCTCTTTGGGTTTGCTCCTCCCCCAAGTTGATGCTATTTTTTAATCTACTCCTCCAAAGCCCTGGTGACATGCCCATTCATGCCTGACCACAACCATTGGGCCCAGGTGTGTACAATAATGACGAAGGCATAATGCCACACGTGCTGGTTGTAGGGGCTAAAGGTGAAAAGATATGAAAACCCTGATAACTCATTTACCCTTCACTGTGGAATGGGCAAAAAAATTCCTGCTGTGTATGGGGTGGAACAGTTGCTTATGTGTCCTAAAAACTGCAAGGGTGAAGTAAAGCTGGTAGGAATGAGGGAGAGACTTAACTGAAAAACTAAGGACACCAAAGACAAACTAATAAAAGCAATTGTAATGGCTCACACAGCCATCTGTATGAAGGTACTCATTTTTGCCAGGCTATGTCACTTGACATTCAACTCTGAGGTAAACTCTGTTGCTGTCTTGGAAAAGTTGGACAGTGTGCTCAAGTCACATAGTAAGTGGAAGCCGGGGTTGAAATGTGGGGCACTTGACTTGAATCCAAAGTTCTAACTCCACTGCATGTACACAAACCCCACCTACGTTGCCTTCCAGGATTATATTGTTTGTTCATTTGTCTGTTTGCTTGTTTATGTGTGGATTGGGTTCTTCAAACCCATTGTACTGTTATAGAGGTCACTAATAAAGACAACATTTTTTAATAGCAAGTTAGATCAGCTCCTATGATCAGTTCTAGAATAAAAAAAGTGAGCAATTACTATTGTCTGGCATAATGGAGACAACCACAGCTGAATTTATGAAAGTCAATCAGTCATTCTTCTCCCCCAACTTAGAGAGATCATTAAGAAGTCACTTTCATTGAATTCCCCAGGCCAGGTTTAGGCTGCTCCATGTCTCCAGGAACTAGATGAGCCCCAGGCTGTGGCTTAAGTTCCTTTCTGACCAAGGATCAATACTCTTCATTTTACTCAACTGAAGAAGTTTCATCAGAAACAGTCTGATGGTTAAGAAAGCTTGGATGAACATGATTCTAAGATACATACCAGACACCCATTTAAACTCTCAGCCTGTTAATAACCATGTCTAGCAAAATAAGTGCAGTGGGGACCAACAAGCCCTAGGACAGTTGGAAGGGCCTCCAAACACTCTCGGATGATTCATGTTCAATTACCAGGCTGTAAACTGCACAACCTGAGCTCTGGAAGACTCCTAGTTAGGGTGGAGATGGAAACAGCAACTGGTTCATTCCAACTAGAAGAACTCTTGTGCTTAGTGCTCCAGATTACCTGGAGTTGGAAAAAATGTAAAAATTAACTTTAGTCAAAATCTTTAATCTATAAATTTGAGCAAAAATAAAAGAAACTGAGAAGAAAAATGGCCCCTCCATTCTATTACCCAAGCAGGAGCTCCCCCTGCTGGAAATCTGTTTTGAAACCCATAATTTCTTGAATCATCTATTTGGTAATGGAACAAGAAAAGAACCCCTAATTTAACTTTATAGAGTGATATCACCTGTCTACAGAGGTAATAAACTCCTTTCCAATATTTTTGGAGTTAAGTCAATTATTAAAATAAAAGGATATCTGTCTACTTTAAGATGAATATATATGAAAAGATGCTACACATTTTAGGAATATGTTCCCAAAGAATATTTTATGTTGTGGAGTTTATTCTTAATTTGCTAAGGCAATAAAATTATCCTGGGAACCCAGAGGAGCCAGAGTAAAAAGAATGACATATTTTTATTCAACATCCTGATGGGAAACTAGAAAACATTTGCAAATAATCTGTTTAAATGCGCTCAGTTGAAATGAGCAGAATTACATTGAAATACTGTTTTATAGCTAGCATCTTCATTTTACAATGTATTTCACAATATTTCCATTTTGATGACTATCTCCTATGGTATTTTTAAAGGCTCTCTGGTATTCCATTGATGGATGCATTGTAGTTTATTTAAATAGTCCTTTGTTAAAGGTAGTCTTGAAAAAGACTATTTAAGTTTTTCCTTATACTTATTGTTTTTTAAGTTTTTAAGTTTTTCCTTATACATATATCTGAAGTGAGTCTCTTGGAGCAAAATCTTTGCACATGGTCTTGATTATTATCTAAGACTGAAATACAAAATATGAGAACTGTTAGAACAAAAAACCTTTTCATCGGTTATCATTTTGATACATATTAACAAATCACCCTCTGGACAAGTTATATAGCAATTTATAGCATTAGTTCCTTCTTTTGAAATTTAGTAGACCCTCCAAAAAGGAGTCTAGTTGATTCAATTAGTAATTTTAGATTCGTGTTAGCACCATTCATAATTCTTTGCTAGTAAATTCCCTGCTTATAACATTCACCTATTTTTTTTTCTACAGGAATGCTTATTATTTCTTATTTATTGGCAAGAAATTTTTCTATAATATTGAAAATAAGAACCCATTAGTATCTGTGGTAGAATTTTTTCCACTCATTTATTGACTAACAAATATTAACTAAGTGTCTAACACGCATAAAGATCTATACTAAATCATATATGCAACATGGAGAAAAAGTCAAGTAATTTTTAAAGGACAAATAAGACTAGAGTCTAAAAAGCATAATCTAGACAGAGATATGACCAGAGAGGGGAAGGTGGAAAGGAGTAGGGCGGGGGTAGGGCTACAATATGGAAGGGAGGGCCACACCTAAGGGGAATAATAACTACACAGATGTGACCAATATTGTATGAAGATTACAAAATAAATTTTTTAAATGCTGTCAAGATTAAAGAAGAAAAGACAACTATGAAAAATGAGGAACAACAAAGTTGATGTAAAGTATTTAAAATAGTTATTAGAAGCATGTATCATTTTATGAAAATACATTTGAAAGCTATAAAAAGTATAATTTCAAAAAACAAATTATTAAAATAAATTAAGTCACTGTGCTTAAATTTAAAAAATCATCAAACAGAAATTTGCGAAAGGAACCAGAGTGTTATGCTACAGATGAAAGGATTGCTGCGCACATGGGAAAGTTTTCTTGCCATGTTCTGTCATACTTTGAAAAATCCAATAATAGCTATATTATGTAACTCCCTTATATACATATTTAAAAATAGAATGGTGTCCATTTATGTGACAACCCTACTCTATCAGAAAGACTAGAACCTACAGAAGAGAGCACACATACAAGGAAGTTTAAAAACTGCTCATTTATAAACACCAAAAAGTCTTAATAAAATGGTAGCAAAAATAATACAACAGTAGGTCAAAGTAATTATGTCCCATAAAAAGGTCTTTCTTTCATGCACAAAGAGAATGATTCAACACTTTTTAGATTCAACATTTAAAAAAAAATCTATTGATAGGTTTTACCATAATAGTTGATTAACAGAAAAATTTAGACTTCTTAATAAAGACAAAAAGAATTGACAGTGTTTAAATAAATTCTTGGTTAAAATTTCTCCTGAAACCAAAAAAATTTCCTTGAGAATCAAGAAACAAATTATTTAATAATTTAAGCAAAAATCCCAATTAGTTTTTTTTAATTGAGTGACCAGATGAAGTTACTGAAGGCAGTGGGGTTTAGAGAGATACAGATGTGACAGACATGTGGAGAAGAAGGATGCTTGCTTTTGGCATTAAACTTACACCAAGGACTTGGGGTTATGAAAGAAGACACACGGAGGAGAGACGACAGAGATCATTGGAAGAGACCTGTGGGGAGACTGACAATGGCAGCTGTTAACCTTGATTTGTATTTTGATTTTGCTGCTTTCATCCCAGACCTGTCTGGCCCTTTCACACCTTTCCCGTGGTTCTCCACTAGAAGGCGCCTTAGACTTGTGGCAGCCTTTCAAATCTCAATGGCCCTGCTTCGCAGGAAGCCTGGGCATCTACACAGGAAATAGGTAACTCTGGGTTTTACTGGGAGACAATTATCCTTTCTTCTCTTCCCTCTCAAACACACGAATCCTATTGAAGTTCTTCACAGTAAGCATGCTTTGTATTTGTGCACATGGACGGCCAGACCCCTTTAGAGGGTGCAAGTTTGGGGGTTCTGAGGTACCTGACTCAGGTCTGCCCAATAATGCTGTGATTATTTTTGTGAAAAGCCAAGATAATCAGCTGGAGAAATATTCTATACCATTCAGGATTATTCAATAAGGGAAACAAGTATAAAACTGGTTTAGAAAAATTAACAGCCAACAATATACCATACAATGGCCAAAATTGATTCACAAAAGCTATAAAGCATATAAATGCCAAGAATAAATGTAATATAAAAGCATATGAACTATATCAGAAAAACAAAAAAGTTATTAAAGTATATACAAAGAACAGAATAATTTGAGCTTGTTTGTAGTGTATACCTAATTGGAAATATATCAATCTTCTCCCAATGAACTTGTAAAGTTAGCATTAAGTCTTTCAAAATAAATACTGAATCTTTGTTTTAAAGTAAAAAGTAAAAGTTTTTTTTTTTCAAATAGCTTGTAGCAAATAAATTCTTCTTACTGGAAAGTGCTAGAAGATCCATATAAAATACCAAAACATACCTCAACAGATACCAAGACCACCTGGACTTGAGGAGCCAGCAGATGAAGAGATCGCCTATTTTGGTAAACACAACCCACTTTCTGAATTCCCCACTGAGTAAGGAGAAAACTAAGAGCTTGGAAAGTTGTCCTAGTCTACAACCATACCATCTGAATGCCCTGATCTCATCTGATCTTGGAAAAGTTGTCCTGAAAATGGAAGCTAAGAGTGGAAAGACTAAGCAGTTTGAATTCAGAGTTCCTAAGACATGAAGGCTACAAGATCCTAGAGGAGGAAGCACAGAGGCAGTCTCCTTCCAAACCTCAATCAACCAAAGCATTTGCCATTTTCACAGGATGCCTTCTAGAACCTGAGCACAGAGCCCAGAACAGAGGTTTCTCATAAAAACTCCATTTCTACAAATTCCTATGATGAAAATATTTCTCAGAAGTTTCAAAGATGAAAATCAACTTCATCAAAACAATGCTCCCAGGAAAACCTAACATTCTGTTAGTGTAGAAATATATGTCAATTGTTCATCTCCAATATTTTGTTTTGCTTTATAATTGCTCAGAAGGAATAAAAATCTTATCACCTAAAACAAAAAAAAAAAAAAAACAAAAAAAGGAGAAATCAAAAATAAACAAATATATAAAGCAGGAACCAGCTGGGGCAGGCAGCTCTCTTGACTTGTTAAAGAGTTTTATTGAGACAGAATTCTCAGTATACAATTGACCCTCTGGAAGTATGCAAAATCGTTTTACATGTAATCACATTTGTGATAGGATATACAACCATTACTGTCAATTTTAGAGTATTTCATCATCTCAAGGAAATATCCTACTCTTAGTTATTAAAAGTCTGTATATCCATCTCCCCAGTCCCCCACCACCCTTCTCCCCAATTTGCCCCCCCACCTCAGTTTACCTCCTACCCTAAACCACCATTAGTCTACTTTCTGTCTCTATAGATTCCCTTGCTTGGAGTTTCAAAGACAACTGAAACACATAACATGATTCTGTAATTCTTTTGTAGTCTGTTGTGGCTAAGACTTCCTTTTCAGGTTCTCAAGGTTCAATGTGGCAATGTGGCAATGTGGCAGCACATTCATTTAATGAACACATATTCTAGAATACTATGTTTGCTTATTCATTCTTCTGTAGAGGGACATTTGGGTTGCTTTACCCTTTTGGCCATTATGAACAGTGCTGCTATAATACCCTTGAATGAGTTTCTTTGTAGATGCAGGTACTCATGTCTTTTGGGTATATTCCTAGAACAGGGATCACTGGGTCATAAAATAACTCTTGGTTCAATCCTTTGAGGAACTCAGTGTTTCAAAGCAGTTGCACCATTTACATTCCACCAGCAGGGAGTCTGTTTCTCCACATCTTCACCAATATTATTATTAGACTTTTTGATTCCAGTCAGTCTAGTGGGCACAAACAGGTATCTTTTTGTGGTTTTGATTTGCATCTCTGGTGATTAATGATAATGAGCATTGTTCCAGGTGCTCACTGTAAATTGTAAAAATTATACAAAAAGATGTAGATGTGGGCTTTGTTTTTCCCCCAGAAGCCATGAGATATTATTGCTACTTTTGGCAAGAGGTTATGCATAGGTAAAATAGAAATTTTGGTTTTATTTTTTCTGATAGTTACATTTAGGATGTTATGACCCTAGATATATACACGCACATGTGAGTGGGCATTCACACACATACACACATATATGTCTAAAGGACTATCTGAGTGAAGAGATGGAGAGATATGGGGTAAATTTTAGTTTTCTTTTGTTTTTGTGTGTATTGTTTTAATTAAATGTTAAAAGTATATGAAGTAAAAGTGCACAAGCTTGTGAAGGGAGACCCCTAGTCATCTTAATCACCTATGTTTCATGTTTACCTCATGGTCTTTCATACCACCTTAGCCAATACCTGAGATAAGCAGAGTAAGCTGGTCACTACTGCAAACCTGAAAGCGGGGTATTTCCTCACACAAGTAAGAAGATGTGAGGTCCCTGAAGATAGTTTCGTTTCAGGCCCCTGCTGTTCAAAATGAGTACCTTGGACCAGCAACATCAGCATCAATCAGGCTCTGTTTGGAAATGCAGAGCCTGAGATCTTTCCACATACCTACTGGGTTGGATTCCCAGGTGATTTATTAATGCATTAAAATCTGAGAAAGGGCAGGATTTGCTTAGAGTTGTCATCCCTGACATCTGACTATACGCTATCATCACAGGCAAGACTGGTTTTTATTTTTTAGGCAAGATTCTCTAAACCTCATTAAGACAAGCAGGTCCCTCCAGACACAAGAAGTTAAAATTACCTGGGTCCCTGCAAAGATGATTCTATTGTGAAGCCTGGTACTGGGGAGAATTCCTCCAGAATAATCAATATCTCCTTCTAATTCATCTCTATGAAACCCTTTGTCAAAAGTGCTGATTTATAGTGCTTTCCTACCTACCAATCTTTATGCTAATCATTTGCATGTATTTCCTCTTATTCTCTATAATCCCATAAACCTGGTATTGGCATCTTCTTATCATAGATAAGGACATCAAAATTTAGAGTTTAAGAAGCCTGCACAGCTTTGTCCAGCTAATAAGAGCCAGAGGACAAATAAGAGCTCAAATCCAGGCTGCCTAGTTTATGGGTTCTTCACTATAATATAGTTACCTGTTTGCTTCTCACTAAAACACTGCCATTTGAGATTGAGGATTATGTCATTCTTTCTTGATCTCTCCTTGATCCCAGTTCAGTGCTGTTGAATACATTGTTAGCTCATGTGTTACAGAGCACATAAAAGACTCATGGGTAAAATGTACACTAATGAGATACAGACAGCAATCTGGAGTCACTGACAGACTCAGCCCTTTTCCTCCCTCTGGACAATGTCAGGAGCTCAGCTGGTGCTAACTAATGTTTTATCTGAAAGTCTGACCTCAAGATACCACCATGTAGACTTTTTACCATGTCATGCCCACCCCTCTTCTTCCAAAGGGATGGGTGCTGCTCTTGCCAACATTGTTAGGTGAGCCAGTGGCATGCCTCTGTGATCTCCAAGGGAGAGTGGGTATAAAAGGAGTTCAGCTAAATGAACACCCACATCCTACGCAGGGCGTTTACAGCTTCCATTTCAGCTGCAAACCCCGGCCCTCTCCAACTAACAGACACTTGCATAAGTTTCTGGAAAGCATGATATACTCCACGTAGCCTGCAAAAAAAGCTGTGATTTTGGTTTTTGACACCAAACTGCAGCCCTGCTCATCAGCTCAGTCTTGCTTTCTATGCATATCCACCTCACAGTCGCACTGGGTCCCCACAAAAACCAAAGCGAGATCAGTGAGTTACTCTGATGTTTATTTTAATGCATCTTAGTCCACACATTTGGTATAAAATCAGAAAAAGCGAAGCCAAAAAAAAAAGGTCTGGAGTCTTAGCATCAAAAAGGCACCGTATATACATCTACAGTTTGGTGGCCAATACAAGTCATTGCCAGACAGTCCTTGGAGGCAGAGAATAGTCTAGACCCAGCTGAGCAGTTGAGTGAACTCTGGGCTCTCACTATCCCAGGGGCAGAGACTTGTCTGCACTCCGACCGTAAGAGAAATGTGGGAGTGATAAAGGCTATCTATTATTTATCTTTTATAGTAATACTAGCAGCCTAGCTAAGTACAAAAGCGGTTATAAACCATTTATATTACATAGAATTATTCAGGTCTCCTCTCTACCTTGTAAAATTGTTAATTGAATTTCCAGTGAGTAGTTTAGATGATTAGTGATAATAAGGAATGGTAGATACATAGCACCATTTCATAGGTTTGTTCTCACCGATTTCTCATCTAGAGGCGTGACCCAACACCCACCCTCAAGGGCGAGTGTGCAAAGCCACGCGGTGTTTTTGCCGAGGTCTCCAGTTTGGGTCTGCGTGTGGTAGGCTTCACGCTGAGGTGTGGGCAGTGCGTGTCTCTGGGTGATGCACGGGTCACCCAGGAAGAAAAGGCTTTGGCCATTCGGGGTTTCTACCCACACTTCGGTTTTCTAAAGTGAGGTGGAGTGGGAGGGAGGTATCTTCTTTCAAATGAAAGGGAAGGGGCAAGATGGAGTTATTTTATTTCTGGGCAAAACAAATAAACAAAACAAAAAAAAACAAGAAACAAAACAAAAATACTGAGCTTGATTACACGGTTAGGATGTAAAGTTCTTTAGCTACTTTACGTTCAACACAAGGCTGATGGTCAACATAAAAAGCAAACAATACTATGTACATATATGTAAAAAGTGTTATAAATAGGTTTTATAAACCGTAGATATTATATACATCTTCAATCAGCACTAATCCCCGCCCTCCCACCCCCCAACTGCTTTCAGTTTGGTTTGGTTTGAGTTTGGGATTTTTGGCTAGCTCTTTTTTATTCTTCTGGTTTCTGGTTTCTTGCCTCCCTTCCCTGTGCATGCTCAAAGCCTCAGACCCCCTGTCTGGGCGCCTCATTCACGCTTCCGCAAGATCACATAGACGATGCCGCTGAGAAGGGCCAGGGGGAAGGACACCCAAGCCAGGATGTAGGAAAAGCCATAGTTATTGCCATTGGTGATGAAATGCCATTCTGGGTGCTTCACGGTGTAGATGGACGCTGCGCTCATCACGCACAGACCTGAGGAAGGAGAGGGACAAGTTGAGTTGGGAGTCCTCCGCCACACCACCAAGCCCAGCAGATTCCACCAACATAGACCCTCAAGCCCCTGTCCCACCACTCTCTGTCCTCGGCCACCCTCTCATATCCCACTTGCAGCCAACTGCAGCTCTCTCTTAGAGAGAAGCAAGCACGGGCTGCAGGGAGGCTCAACACTGTGCAAGAAGGACGCATAGGGATCTGCTGCCAGGTCCAGAATGAAGAGGGTGCTCAAAGGTTAGCTACAGGGAAGCCACGGGGTCCATTTCTCAGCCAGGAGTCACTGGCTATCATTCATACCATGTTTCTCTTCTTTTAACTATTCCCATTTCTGAGGGGAGGCCAGTGAGAATTCAGATTGTAACATAAACCGCTCTTTCTTCCTAGGGTGTCTGGGTATGGAAGGCCCTGGAAAGCTGTGAACTGCCCTCTAAATGGATGGTAGTATAATCTAAAACCAATGAAAATGGGATGACAAGTAGCAGAAGCACTACGTTCCATGTAGAACACAGGGGCAGAACTCCATGCTAATCCCCTGGGCAGAGGGCGAAGGAGCGTGGGATGCCTGTGGGCACTGCCAGGCAGACAAAGGGATGTATGGAGAAGACAAAGAAACAGGGAGGAAGGGGAGCAAGGAGGAAGGAAGGGTATGAGTGGGAAGCCAAATGCAGAGATAAGAGACTACCAAGAGCAAGCTCCATCCCACCTGCTCCATTTCAAAAGTTCTTAGTACCCCCAAGATGAGGTCTCAAGTCCAAACAGGACTGAATGAAGGGTATCAGATTCTTGGATAGACCAGCTTACCCTACCTTCTAGGCTAATGTAACCCTTTGGTGTGGGAAAGAGAAGAAAAGCCTGCACCTTGGGTCTTCGAGGCTGGCAAGTTCAAGTGTGATGGTCCGTGTCCAAGAAGACAGTCAGCACCCCTCAGTGGGGAGGGGTTCGGTGATATCAGTACCCTTCTCAGAGCTGCACAAAGCCTGCTCTGTTCCCTCCTGAAGACAGGGTCTTTGAGAGGCTTTGAGTGACTCTATTATAAATCCACAAGCCATGTGGGATTCCTGTAGACATTCCTCCCAATGCCCTCGACCACCTACATCTAACCTCACTGCTATTTGGACTGCTCTTTCACAGGACACTGAAACTTTGTTTGAACAAAGCACAGAAGTGGGAATATGTCACATTCACCACCCTGATAAATTGTCCTTCTGCAAGTCAGAGGAGAATACGCCCACTCCAATGGTCCCATTGAGAAAGCCACACAGTGGCCTTGGAGAGTTAGGAGATCAGACCTGGCTCTGCTCCCTACAGAAAGTTCAGGAGATAGACATCAGTATCAGAAGGAAAAACCATTAGCTGGTGAGCTGTCCCTTGAGAAAACAGCAGTCTTGATCTGCTGGGAAAACACTTTCTCTGTCTTGAGATCTATGATCCTCTGCCATCATCCCCCAAAGTTCCATGGCTCATCTCTCCAAAACACTTTTGTCCCTAAGACATACTGAAATTGTCTCATAGGCTCAGGCTATGAAAAGAACATGGCCGGGAGAGGGAGTGAGGGCAAGAAGTACTAACAGAGGAAGCCAGTACCAATGGTGTGGCAGGAGATCCAGATGGGGTGGGAGTCTAGCCAGCACTGGCATCAAAAAATGATGTCATGGTAACCACACAGACCCACTATGAGCAGATTTTGCTATCAGAGAGAAAACATTCTAAGATCATGAGGGACAGAGAGGTAAGAAACACTAAGTGCAATGACTAACTACATGACTTAATATATATGACACTCACCCAAGCAGAATATCAGAAGTGAATGAATTTAAGCTTCACGCCAACAGATTACATACCAAGTCAAAGAAAAACTACGTGCTTTATAATTATTGTTGCCAGGAGGCTGATATTTTAGGGACTATATTATTACAAGGCTGCCTATATGTAAAAAGCAACAGACATGCCCTGGAATTTAAAAGGAATGACTCTGCCTGGAAACCTCTGTCTGCTACCCAGGGCAATATTATACAAAGTCCCTAAGAGTCACATTCCGCCCCACAAGCAGTCTGTGATTCATTTTCTCAGTGGTCAGCAGGTAGAGACATTAGGATGTTCCCCCAGGTGTAGATGAGTGAGGTTGCGGACACCGTGACACCCTGCCTTCCCCTGTTGGAGAAGGCAGCCTGTGCTCTGGCAGTGGTGGGGACCCCCTGGGAGGTGCCTGAATCTGGGAGGGTAGGTCAGTTCTGAGCAGAAGGACATGGCAACATGGAAGCTCTGGCCATTCAAGAGTTCTCAAAAATTTCAACCTATCACCAGGTGGCTGGCTCTGCAAGAACTCTAAAAAGTCCTTCTAAACTGTCTTGAAGAGAAGGCAGTCTCAGGTCCCCCTTTAAAAGTGATAGCAACTGCAGGGGGGGGGGGTGCTTAGAATTCAGAACTCTTGGAAAGTAATAATGGAAGAACAGCTGCAAAGGAAGGAATTCTCTAAATTTCCTTATGTCCATTGTATCTGTAAATGTAATGAGTGCCAGTTGTCTACAGGTCTTGTTCTGGGGGCTCACAACCCGAAGATAAATGAGCCATGGCCACTCCCATCAAGGGGTGAGTGTTACCCAGAAACAGACATGCCAGGCGACTTCCAACGTCACAGCATCGCAGGATGTTATCTCAAGAGCAGGAGATATAATGCACCAGATGACCTGGGAGCACAGCTCAAAGCTGGACCCAAACTGGAGGGCTTGAAGAAGCCTAACCAAGGAAGATGGTGCCTGACCTCAGTCCCAAAGATAGGTTAGAGGCAGCTAGATGAAGAAGGTGGGGAAGGAGACCTAGGAGAAGCAAGAACATGAGCAAGGTCAGGAGGACTGATACAGCTTGCTGGAAAGAGCAGCAGGTCACTGTAAGTCTCAGCTGACAGAGATCCGTGTGATGAGCCAGGAGAGAGGAGCTGCCCTGGCATGCTGAAGCAGCTCGGTGGGAAGTGCACGTTCAGCAGAGGGAAAACACCAACAGATGTGTATTTGAGAAAGACCGCCCCTGCAGCAGAGGGGAATGAAATAAGGAGCAGGAAGGAGCATGAGCTGGCTTTTGCACGATTGCAAT
Organism: Uropsilus gracilis; assembly: GCA_004024945.1. Classification (NCBI taxonomy): domain Eukaryota; kingdom Metazoa; phylum Chordata; class Mammalia; order Eulipotyphla; family Talpidae; genus Uropsilus; species Uropsilus gracilis. Next base: position 18,185 of record PVHY01013181.1, read on the forward strand.
GGTGTCCGTGAGTCAAAGAAAAGAAATGAGTGTGCTGACCACCTGGGTTGCTATGCAGGGGCTGGATGAGAATGGACTGGATATAAGGGGAAGGGGAGAGTGTGATTGACTGACAGCAGGACTTAGGTAAGTAGGGGAGTGGTGATGCTCTGGGAGCTGAGAGAAGAAAGAGTTTCAAGGAGCACAAAGCCCATAGCATTGAAAGGAGAGATTCAGTGAGACTTAAATGTACCTTGGTGACCTTTGCTAAAGTGATTCGTTTTGAGAGCCTGGATTGGGAGTGGAGGGAAGTCGCTAGAAAGTGAAGGTCACATGAGAACACAAAGATGGTCAGTGGAAGGTGCCCTGTGGTCTCAGTCTGATGAGTGAGCACCTTTGTGTCTTCCCACCTTGTCCTGAGGGCAGCACGGTGGGGCAGGAAAAGGCTAGAAGGCCCTTCACTAGGAGAGCACTGGGCTCTCTGTTTGAACAACACAGACCGTTCTCTGTGCTGTTGCTGAGTTTCCAGCTCCAGCCTCCAAGTGACCCTGCTGTCTAGAAAGCCTCCCCAGCAGTCCTAGAATCTTCTCTGAGCATGACCAAGTGTAAGGTCAGTGAGATTCACTCATCACCACTGAGACTCTCTTTGAGCCACCCAGGATAGTGAGCATGCTGTGCTGTGCTCAGGTCCCAAAATCTTATGCTCCAGGTGCTCTGTATCTCTAGTGAGCTAAGACAGAGGACAAAGAACAAACAGAAAAAGGAAAATGCACTCTGGAGTCTCCTACCATCTTTTCTTTTCAATCACAAGTAGTAAACATATGTGACAAGAGCTTGAGAGTCTGCACAGCTGTGCGATCCTCCAAAAACCGGTTGCTCAGCCTTTTCTGTGCCTTGCCAGGCACAGGTGACCAGGGAATCAGTGATGAAATGAATCAAAATAGGCAACTCTTGCATTCAGGTCTCTCTCTCAGTGAATTTCCTTAAGTTTCCTCTCCGATGCAACCTGGCCTAGCAGAGCTAGGACAAAAATAACCAGTATCCAGAGAGGGATGGTACAGATTCTGAGAACAAGAATGACTCCAGAATCCAGATACAGGATCATACAGCTTCCCTAAGAAGGGGTTTGTAAGAATATATGGCTCATGAGTGCGATTAGCTATCTGGAGGGAAATGTCTTGGAAGAGCTTAGCGTGGGGTTAGGGCATTTAAATGGCTATTCCATTGGGTGGTAGCCCTAGAAGAACATTAGACTACCCCAGGAATGGCTCTAATTTGGTTAGGATGGTTCTAATGGCTTTTAACTGAGACCCTTTAAGGGTGAAGCCTGGGCACTGACACTTTTTAAAAAGCAACCCCCTTTTAAATAGGTGCTTCCTATGTGCATCTAAGATTGAAGAGCATTGCCTCTCAACACATCTTCAGGAAGCAGCCAACCTCAGCATGTAATCAAGGAAGGATGGTGCTTAGATGTGAATCCTGGGGCTTGTTATGAAATGCAGAAGGGATGACACAGCACACCAGGAAGATCTGAAACTGCAGGCAGAGCTGTCATCTAGAGAAGGCAGAGACAGCGAAATCTGCTGTCAGCCCAGAGGCACTCGCCTTCTCCCTGTCTCTCCTGGCCATATGTGATCTATAGACAGCTGGGCCCTCCAGAGAGCAGCTAGGCACAGAGTGCCTGGTCCATCCTTGGGAGACTTGGCAGTCACTTGAAATGTCCAGGGCTTTAAAAATAACTCTGCCCCAAGCCTGGAACTTAGCCCCTCTGGCACTCACTCCAGGAAATTTAACACCCAGCAATTGTGGTACTTTCTTCTTCCTTCCCCCCCTTCCTCCCTTTCTCCTTTTCTTCTGCTTTTTGGTTTGTGCCTGATTGTTTTTTAGCTTTTCTGTTTTGTGTCTTAATGTTTAGCTGTAACTTCTCAGGTGATCAGCATTTCTCATCCCCAACAACCTTCCCTTCACTCAATGTCTCTCTAGCTACTGGTTTCTTAACAGTTTGTGAGCTGGGAAGCACACATCACAAAGATGATTTAGGATCATCAGCTATTAAGAGTAAGGAAACTCTAAATGCAGTCCCTAGCCAACAGCTCTCCACTCCATTAAATATTTTATGATTTACAAGTTCAAATGCAACATTTTAGGAACCTGAAGTTCCTGGAAGACTAACTTTCAGATCATTTGGACTGGAACAAGAACATTTGCAACATTTATGAATTATACTTGCTATTTTGGCTCAACAGTTCTAGTTCAAGATAACATTCTACTCCAACATGCACCACCGAATCGACAACTGAAAGCTAGTCTCAAGAGAGATAGGCAGCTAATCTGATGGGGGACAAAGGAAGAAGAGGTCATGTGCTTCTAAGTTCAGAGGTATTCGTCACTGAGTTCCAACGGCTTGTATAGAGTTTGGAGGGGAATCAAAACAGTGAAGTGAGTTTGGATGAATAAATAAACTTGGGAAGAGACCTAAGAATTTTGTCTGCATGGAAATACTTGAACTCACAGTGCAGTGACAGCATATGACCTAATGATTCTCATTTCTGGACTGTGGGTTTTGACCAAAAATGGAGTTACTAAAAAGACAAAGAATTGAAAGCTGAAACTTTTCAGTGGGAGAAAGTTAAAGGTGCTGTCTGCTCTGAGAAGCTCTTTCAACAGCAACATCTCCCTGTCAGTCCAAAACTTTTAGTTGGGCTCCTTCTGATGTTGAAAATTCTTATTCATCACAAATTCTTAGGAAATTAAGAATTAACAAATGGCATGAATTTGCACTGATCAGCCACTGTCAGTCAGATTAAAGAAAAGAGAATAGAAAAAGGAGAGTTTCTACCTTGGATTTTTGTGTCACTCAAAAATGTTGGTGTATTCTGTATATCTAGAAATAAGGGGTACTCACTATATCCAGTTCATGTGACCTGACAGGGGAGAATAAGCATCAATCATCCCTTCATTAGCCAGGTATCATTTATCCTACTTGTTTTAATATTGTTTTACTGTTTATCAGGAAAACAAGAGGCTTGTACAAATCAAATATAAATATTTTATGAAAAAAATTTTATGAAACTTCTGGTTCCTAAGACAATGTTACTTTATCTTAAGGACACAATCATTGATTAGTGATACAATTAATATGATCATTATTTGATATCAAACTGTAAACAGTGAGTCAAAAAAGATATCCCCAAACACATCCAGCTTTCTATATTACTTCTAGATATAGAGTGGTAATGATAACTCCATTTCTAACATATCTAGAAATAGCATCGACTATGCCTTGCCATACAGCCCTGTGTGAGCCATACCATCTCAATCCAACAAATGCAGACATATGAGCTCTGTTTAACCCTCCAGTGGTTATTCCTGAGCACAGGGTAGTAAATAAGGACCATGTATATTCTGATAACTAAATAAAACAAGAGATGCTGGATTCTGCCTACTCAGGAAGAAAATCCAGACCATCTCACAGTATCCCAATATGCTCTGGTACCTAGAGATCCAGGTTATTAATTTGGGCTACAGACCCTACAATTCTTATGTGTCTGCTGACTCAGTCAACTGTCAGTCAATAGACAGATGGATAAGAGTCATTGATGTAAGACTCTGGCCAGATCTAGAAACAAAATTGGAAGCTGTTACCTTCTGAAATAGAAGCTTTTAGATTCTGCATATCATGCGTACTGACAACTCTACAAGGGGGAACTTGAAGGCAGTTTAGGGAGGAAATGGAGTCATTCATGTGTTGTGATGGCCTTGTGTTTGGAAATGATGACATAGTTAACAGAAGCAGCAGTGAAGTCACCAAAGGATGACAATAGTAAAAGTTCAGTGAAATCAGAAGTTGGAAATAGGGATTTGTCGGTGTAGCTTCAGCACTGATTAGAGGTGGGAGACCCATAGCTAAGAACAAACTCAGGCAGCCCCCAGCAGGGTCAATTCTTGTGCAGAAGCAAGGATGGTTCTTAATCTTCAAGATCCTGCCTTGACCTATTGATATCCTCAACAAATGTGGCTTCATGCCTGGTAATACATGTAGTTTGATTTGGTTATTTCCTTCCAGAGTTTGTAAGTCCTATTTCCCATGTACTTTATTCCATGGAGAAGTAGAGTTCTCAAATCCTAAGGTGCGTCCACACACACACACACACACACACACACACACACACCTGAGCTTTATGAAAAATATCCAGTGGGTAGACTCACAAACATCAGTCACTCTACTACATCTGTATCGTTCCACAAACTTCAACAGGCCTACCTGCCACATGGACTTTATCATCTACAACTTACCAGCAAGGATCTGGAAGACTCCAGTGATGTAAAACCGGCCCCCTTTGGTGAGGGTGAAAAGCTGACAGAAAAACAGGAACAGAGACAGAACGCTGAAGATGATGGACAGGATCATGGTGGCCTGGACAGACTGCAGCCATTCTGGAAGGCAGAAAGAGACATGAGGTCAATAAAGCTGGCCATGGTGGGAAGAGGTTCTGCCACAAGGAACATGGGGCTGGGTGCACGATGACTCCAAAAGCCACAGTCCTCACAGGAGAAAAAGCCTTTTCCAGTGAGCAGAATGCAGACAATTCGCTTCTGCATCTCAAGTCATACTTCATATCAAGGTTCCTTCCGGAAGAAAAAAAAAATTAACACATTTAACTATGGACATTTTAAGAAAAAGCTGTAAGAAATTATTTTAGCCCACCATTAAGAGTTAAAGTCAAGCTAAAAAAGTTATTGAATTATTCCCTTCCTGTCATTTTGTCTAATGTGTATGCCTGAGTCTAAGCCTCACCCACTGCCTTTTCCTTCTGCCGGCAGCTGTTTTTTGAAGGGTTTATTGGAACCCCTCCATTCTGAGCATAGTTTAAACCACTGTTTGCAATATCAGCATTCCTCCAAGAGATACATAACTTTCGGTGTTGATAACTGGGAAGAAATAGACAGCCTTGGAGCCAAAACTAACTTTTGTAGAAAATCGGAAGAAAGAGGATGAAGAGCATGCTTTAGATAGGTACAGAAATCAGTTGCTCAGTGGAGCTCTGTCCGTGGTGCATGTTGGTCTGTCATGAATCTCTGCATGGAACAATGCATGCTCAGATAACCAGGTAGGACTATGGATTATACCTCAGCATCTTTGTGGAACCTTAAGCCTTAGATCAAATCTGCAAACTTTCCAATGAAATTCAGGCAAAGAAGAATTCCATAGCTTACCATCTACTATAAAATAGTGCTATTTCAAGAAGGAAAGGAAACAAGGGCATATGCTGGGTTTGGCACTTGCAAGAAAACTTGAGGTGTCTGCCTAGATAAGCTCTATTTCTGCTTTGGCCCCTGTCAGCTGAGGGCTAAAGAACACAGGGCTGGTGCAGCTCCTCTCTTCTCAGTAGCTGACTGATGTGAAATGACTTTCAAAAATAAATATCAATGCTTAACAGTATTCAATGCTATGAAATCTGAATGGCTAACAAAGAGTCACTGAATAAGACCTGCTTAGTTTGAGATACAAGCAGCTCATGGCCAATTTTTAAGGATGCCCCTTAAGTTAATGTTAGCACTGAGTTTCACATAAGAGTTTTTCAGACACAAACTGGCAGCATTTTAGAGTTAAAAGACATTTGAGAGCTCAAGTATCTAGCTCCTTTACACTAAAAGGAATTGCTGGCAATGTACTGATGAGCCCAACTGGCACAACCAAATCTGGGAGGTCCTTGATTCCAGGCTCTGTTTCCAATAAGACAGGACATATGCTTCTTTTATTTTTCCAATTTTCTTGTCAATTAAGGTAAGAAACTGATGTATAATGGGTTGTGAGTCATCTGGCTTTATTTTTATATATCCCTAATTAAATCTATTTGTTTTTATCCAGGGCTGTGATTCTTCAGAGAAGCAGTTGGCAATAAAGTTAATGCTACCATAATGTTATTTTTTCCTTAAACTAATCAATTACCCAGCACTCTGATAAGTGAAGCTAGAAACACAAAGAAATCTAAGACTCAGATCTGGAACTAAAACAGTGATTCACTTTTGCTTGGTAATATCCTTCAGTATGTGTCTCTAAACAGACATGGTTGATGGAGATGCCATCCTGGATTTCCTTCAACGATTCTGAGATCTTTACCCAAGTCCTGAGCTGCACTACCATGCACATCAAGAGCTACTACAAGACCACATGTTTAGAGAAAACTCAAAATCTTCTTTGTTAAATCAACATGAACAGAGGATACCCAATAGATTTAATAACATAAATAATCCTTTTTGAAATTTCTTTTGCCAGTAATTTGATCTTTAGTCCCAATCTGATTACAACAAGTTGTCATATGGTTTTTTTCAAATGAGAACAGAATTGGGGGATCAAAGAAGTTTTTAATCAACCAGCACTTGTAGAACACTTGCCATTTTGAGTGAGCCTTTGATTGACGGCTGAAACAATGTTGAAGGTTTTCAACAAGTAAAGTATGATAAATCCATGAAGACAGCAAGTCCAGTCACAACATATGCAAAAGCTCAAGTCACTCATTATGAAATGCAGAATATCATCTTGAGCTACATCATTCTTAAATCTATGATATGGTGCAAGAAATATGCTTAAAACAAACAACAACTGAAAATAATAAGATTTTCAAAAGAGACCCCAAGCAAATGTTAAAAAAAAAAGCAGATAGAGTAATAATAGTATCAGGCAATGCAGAAATTACATTGAAAAAGATGAACATGGCCAAAGAGGGATATTTTGCAGTGAGTAAAAATTCAGTTTACCATAAAGAAATAATAGTTATAAACCTTTACACAGGTAATAACATGGCCAAAAAAAGGGGATAAAGAAAATATTGAAATATGATTAAAAATAATTAAAATATAAGAAGAAACTAATAGAGTGGCAGAATTTGGCATACCTCTCTTGGAGTTGAGAAATAAGCCAAATATTTGGTAGCATATATGTTGTCTTACAACTATTAACTTAGCCAATGTAACATATATGAAAAATTCATCTACATGTAACAAATTATTTCCAAGTACATGGAATGGTGTCACAAACTATGTATTAGGAAACATGAAAACCTCAATAAATCTCAAAGAAAGTGGATATGGTACATAAGCACAAGCAAGTTGAAAGTAGAAATTAAAAACAAGCCAGTCAAAATAAATTTGGAAATTTATAAGTGGAATTCCATATAGTCCCTTAAGTAAAGAAAATCAAGATGAGAAGGAAAAATTTCTTCAGCCCAGAACCAAAGCTTGTCAAAGCTGTAGGCTACTGCCAAAGCAACACCCATAGGAAACTGTTTATCCTTAGAGTCTTCTGTTAAAGAGAAAAGTACTGAAGAAGAATGAACTGAACTTTCATCCAAGAAGCTTGAAAAGAATTTTAAAAACCTACAATTAACTAACTTAATAATGAAAAAAAAACAGATATTAATGAAATGGAAAAAACATGATGAAAATACAGTTAATAGTTAAAAGATATGATCCTTTAGGGGATTAGTAAGGTAGTTAAACTCTATTAAAGTACCTAAAGAAATGTTAAAGAAACATAAGTATATTATGTTCCCAAATAAAATCACTCAAAGTTGTAGAGATGCCACCATTCTCCAAATTAATCTATAGACTGAGTGCCACCCTACTCAATGGACAAAATGCTTCAAAAATTCATTCAAAGACAACATGCAATAAGAGCCAAAAAAAAGTTTGAGCCAACTCAGCAGTAACAAAAATAAATAAACAAAACCAATGAGGTAGAACATCACCCACCAGAGGTCAGCGAGCTACATAATTTATCCTTATATAACAAAATTTTACCCACTCAATGGTATTAATGATAATGGAAAAAATAAAGCAATGGGACAGAATTTAGGCTCTGGAAGTCTACATGTGAATCCACTGACTATTAAAGATAGCCTTTAATCAATAGGAAAAGAAAACAACAGGTATTAAGTGGTGTTGGCTCGAAAAATACAATTAGATACCTGGCTCAAATCATTTACAAAATTCAATCCTAGATGCCAAATGTAAACAGCCATATAGACATGTGATTCACAAAAGAGAAACATGAATCACAAAAGAGAAACATGAATAAACACATTAAAACACACCCAAACGTGTTTGACCTCATTAGTAACAGGCAAGTGAAAATGAATCCAAAGGAATGTGATGTCAATGTTTATCCATAAAATTAACAAAAATCAAAGACTGATAATAGCAACTGTGTGTGTGTGACAGGTACTTCCAATGGCTGTTCACAAGAATAATAACATTACCGTTTAGTGATTAGCAACTTTCCGTATATTTAAATTCTTAAATATCAAGTACCCAATGATCCAACAACTCAATCACTATATCCTGGATAAATACTTGAGCATATGTTCAAAGACAACAAGGCTAATGAAGAGCTTCTCAAGGAGAAATTAAAATGTTCCTTGTATTATCCTTCTCACAGTGAAAATATATTAGAGAATAACCCCACAATGGGATGTTTTACAGGAGTTAAAAATCCTGAATTAGAAGTGAACAACCTCTGAAAGATCTCTAACACAATGATGTATATTTGTATATACACAAAAGAATACATTATGTAAATACACACCAAGAAACCCTGTATTTGTGCATACATACACATACACATGTATGAGCATGTGTGTTATTTTTTTTTAAAGATGGACTCAACTGATATCAATGGTCACCCCAGAACTGACTAAAATGAAGGAGAGTTTAGTCAAAGTTTTTTACTTGATCTATATGATTTGTTTTTAATAAGAAAAATATTTGTGTGAAATATTTTTGTATTTATATGAAATCTATGCAATATTTGAATAATTAAAATCAATATTATACAGTAAAGAAGACATAGCAGTCAAAAATAAGTTAAGGTTCCAAACTCAAGGAACTGACGGAATCTTGGGCAGGACTGGGACACTGAGCCAGAGGAAAAAAGGGATTTATCCTGAAAGGCCATTAAATCAGAAGCTATGTATGGATGTATAGACAGTCAGAAGGAAGCAGCCCCAGAAGGCTGCTGAAGGCTGAAGACTCAAAAGCCCAGTCAACAGTCTCAAAGGGAAGCTCGCATATTCTGAAGAGATTCCAGAGTTCATACTACATGGCTTCAAAGCCAGAATCATTCACACAAACCTAACTGATCACTGTCAGGCAGCCACAGAGGGCACACAGCAACCAGAGGGCACATAGGCCAGGAACAGCAGGTGGTTGATCCCGCCTGTGGAGGACCGACAGGGTCGTGGCCACAGCAGGGTTAGGACATCCCAGGGAAATGCTCTGCTGCCTCATTCTGCTTCCCACCTGTTTCATCTGCCACTTAACATTGTTTGGGCCTTGAATTCCTCTTCTGTCTCATGAGGTATTAACATATCTCATTGGGTTGTGGTGAAGATCAAACAAAAGAGTTGTTACAGGATGATATAAATAACCCCTTTGGATGGGGTGTTGAGGCACAGGGTAAAGGGTTGGCCTGGAGATGGCGCCTGGAACATCTCTGCCTGGAACACAGGATGAAAAGGTGTAATAGGCACTATAGGCTGACATAAGTCCTCTTATTAGGATACCAACCAGAACTCCAAAAACAATTGTGACACACCTTTAATGCTAATACTTGTTTAATCTTCCACACAGGGGTCAGCAAACTATCTGTGAGGGATCAGAGTATAACCATTTTGGCTCTGAAGGTTCTGTGATCTCCATGGCAACTATCCAACTTTGCCATCTTAGCACAAAAGCTGTCAACCTGCAAAGCACGGGGTGGCCCCATTCACCCAATAAAGCCTTACTTACAAAGTCTGGTCCTGAACCAGATTTGGCCTGCAAGTTCTACTTGGCCAACCTCCGATGCAGCCAAATAAATGAGACGTAGTTATTAGAGTTGAGAGAATTGTAATGAAAGAGAAGAAGCCGCCAATTACAAACCTGCACTAGGCAGACTGAACCTCCTATGAGGCCAACATTCCAGGTGGCCCATCTTAACTTCCATTCAAACTCCAGAGTTGAGTCTTCTCATGAACTTCACATTCACCGTCATCAGTTGCTGCCAGTGGAACACCCACTGTCGTTCTCTAGGCTTGCCCCGGGCTTCACCCAAAGTGGAGGTCTGGTACATATTTGTGGAATTCCCCATGGCAGCATTTTAGGTCTATGTCCAACCCTGTTTGCTACGCGTGGGAATAACAACCCTAAAGCTCTTTGCAGAACGACTGTCCTAAGGGGTGTGAGGTAAAGGGTTGCTGAGAGTTTTATGACACAGTGTCCTGCTGTAAGCAGATCCACCCCTCCACCCCCTGCAACTGACAAGGGGAGCTCAAGTTGCACAAGGAGCAAGCTGGCTTCAGGTCAGATTCCGGCTGCAGCAGCAGCAGTTAAGCAATGAAGGAAATACATCAGCCCCCTCAGCTGTATTCTTAGCCTGGGGCCTACAGTTCAATCAGGTAAGCACCAGAAAAGATGAAGAACTCATTTATTTCTTAATTAATTATTTTCTTAATATTTTTAATTTCCTTTATGGATATAACATAAGTTTACAACACTGTATGATTTAGGGGAGTGGGTTATTCCGCCTCAGAAGTAAGTTACCACACTATACCAACCATCCAGCCATGCACCCAGGGTCCATCACCCTAGATAATTATGGCCACAACCTAAATGCCCACCAACAGGGCATTGGATGAAGATGAAGCACTCTGAAGTGTACCGACTCACCTGTGTCCTTCTGCACCCCCTCTCCCCACAAGCATCTCTCACCCCTACCTGATTCCAGTCCCACTATGAGAAACTCATAAAAACTTCCTGATTTGATCAAGGGAACCCTTTTTCAAGGGTTTCCTGAAAGTTTAACATGGGATGGTTGCAACAGCCTGAGAACATAAGTTAGGGATGCCATGACGGAAAAGAGCCAGGGAGACAGAGGCAATGAGAGGAGAGGGAGCAAAACTGCAAAAATGAGTACCAAACATTTGCATCATGCACATTGTTTTCAAAAGCACATGACAAGGCCAGGCATGGTGGCTCATGCCTGTAGGTGGCAGCCTAGGAAACCACAGCTGGGTCCAGGGATCACGGTTTGAATTCTGCTGGGAGCATGTAGCAAGACCTAGTCCCAAAAAAATATCTGGGCGTGGTGGCATGCGCCTGTAATCCAAGCTACCGGGCAAGCTGAGGCTGGGGATTGCTTGAGTTTGTAGTACCACAGGCAACATGCGCCTGAGGTTCTACGGGTAACCCATGGGTAAAAATAGTCTCAAAAAAAAAAAAAAAAAAAAAAAGCACATGCATGACAGGCCAGGCCTGGATCTCCACCCTCGAAATCTCTCAACCCACTGCCATCACACAAATCGCCATTTTTCCTCTCAGCATGAATGTCATTCCAGAAATAGCTGACTGGCCAAGAGTCCTCCATCCTCAACAATGTGGCCTTTGCACTGAAATGCTTCGCCCACCGGTGTGAGCACATTCAGGGCCCAGCATAACTCCCCACTCCAGTCTTCCATGTCTTCCCCAGGCAGACCAGCTTTGAAGGTAGCTTTGAAACGAGGCTCGAGTCTCAGTCTGACTCTGCCTGTAACCCATGCAGAAGGTGGGCCAGCAGGGATAGCTACTGGTGGACTTTGAGTCACAGACACTGGCCCCGAACTTACAAAAATGAGAAAGTCCACAGGGAGGCTTTCACTGGCCTTTCACCTGGCAACTATGCACCGTCTGCTCTGTAGGTAGAAATAATCTTTGTGGGAAGGTATTCAGACGAAGCCGATGCAATCATTTAATTAGCTGTGACCTAACTAAGGCACTAAGTGTTAGGCACAGGGGCTACTAGTTTTCAGAGTCTAATTTATATGTGTCACTTGAAACACCATAATTAGTTCAGTTAACTGATCCCAGGACTTAAAAGAAAAGCGAATATCACACAGTCACTGGGTTAGCACATTCACCTGAAAACAGTAAACCATTGGGATCTTTCTTTATTCCCTTGTTGAAAAGCTCTAGTAACAAGAGGATCAGGTTAGGCTGTGTTTCCCAAAGATGTGGGATGGCTCTGTGGTCTTCTTTATTCACTGTCCTCCTTAAATAACACTATGTATCATGAAATACCAAAAGCTCTAATCTGCCATTAAAAAAAAAAAAAACTCTGCTTAATGTTTCAAGTTTTACATGTTTCAAATTGATTTATCAGTAAATCTGTTTTGCTACTGTTTTCTTTTTAAGAGCTAACCCAGAGATGCTGGGTTTGGTCATACAAAATAAGATTGAAGACGATAAAGGCAGTATTAATGGTTTGATCATGAATTATAAAATGGAGGATTCACAAGGGATGATTAGGCTTCCTTCCGGATCTTCAGGTTTTTGAAAATTATCCACATAAGAATAATCACAGTTACTCCCCTGCCTGCTTTTTACTGTATTTATGCAGAAAAAGACAATCATGAATACTAAGAGCTGAGCAGGAATTTATGCAGCCTCACCCCAAAAGTTACAGTGACCTCACCCTTCCCCAAGCACAATGTCCTTCTCTCCTTCCCACTGTACTTCTCAATTTCTAGGGCCCAGTACAAAGACCACCTCCTTTCATGTTCTCTGCCCTCCATATCACAATTATATTCTGAATTGCGAACAGTGGCCCAGGACTCAAAGTGGCGGGCACCTGTTCCTGTTCACATGCCACCTGGACCCTGCCCCGGGCCACCCAGCCTGTCCCTGTCTGAGGCAAAACCATTCAGAAGAATAAGGCCTCCTAATGCATATCTACTGGGCTTTCCACTATTCAGTCCTGGAGTGCTCAGGAATTGCATTATGTGTTCAAAATCCAACAAACTAAGGGGGTGGTTCTACTGCCTTTCTGCAGAGTTCATAGCCACACAAGCTAGAAAGGGAGGAAGCAAAAAAGTCTGTCATAGGCACCCGGCTCACCCATTCTCTACTCATCAGCCGGCTAAGTCAAACAAGTATTGGCTATAGAAGAGCAAGAAGGGGTCCCTCACTGCTATTCTGAAGCAACACCTTACATAGCAGGCTCAGAGGAAACTTGCCAGCACCAGAAACACCACTGAAAGAAGGAGGATAAACTGGAGTCTCCAAATATCTGAAGAGCTATCACACAGGAGAGAGGCTGCCATCACCCTGTGCCAGTCTCAGAAGCCTGTGGAGTTTTAGTCCCCTTGAGGATAGGCCTGCAACCCAGTAGAAATCCAAGTTTAACCCATGAGGCATAAAGGAAAATGTCCCAGAAATGAGAGGATAGCAGAGGCAGCAGAGTTAGCTTTCACTGGGTAATCTCTCCATGAAAACGTTTTATCATGTCCTCCCACATCACTGGTCTCTTCTACTAACCCCATTAACCCCTGAGTTATCAGAAGACCCATTTTTGGTCCTGGTCTATTCTTTCTGCTCTCTCCTCTACTTTCAAGTCCAAGTAGTTTTACTTAATGCCATGTCATTAAATACTCTGCCATGTAGACTAATGACTAGTGTACATTTCCAACCTGGCCTTCTTCCCTAAGCTTCAGATTTGTAACAACCCTGATATCCAAAACATAAATCCTAATTTTACTCCCTCCCCTGAAACACCCTGTTCCTCCTACCATCTCCATCTCCCTCTCTCAAGACCCCATTGCAGAGCCAGTTGCTTAAGCCCAAAATATAGAAATCATCTCTAATAACTCTTCCCTAAACTTCACATCCAACCCACCAGCAAATCCTGCCTCAGTCCTTTCTCTCTCTCTCTTCCCTGTCTTGCCATCCAGGCCACCACTTAGTTCCTACCATTTTTGCAAGGATTAGATGTAATGTTCTTTTTAAAAGCACCTATGTGAACTGTTAGTATTTTATCACCACCATCACCATGATCAACATCATCACCTTTATCATTAGCAACATCAAGCCCTCCTGGACCACAACATCGCCTCCTCACTGGTCTCCAGTTCCCACTCTTGCTTCTGTCCAAAATATGCTCTTTACATCACGGAATGGTTCAAAATACAAATCGAATCATCACTTTTCTGCCAAAATCCATCCAGTGGTGTCCCACCCTTCCTCAGACCTATACCAGTAAAGCGTTGGCAATCTTACTTTTATGTCCCCTTCCTGCCTCCTCTCCCTTCAGCTAGCAGGTTCAGCCCCACCAGCTGCTGTGTCTGGTGGACACACCAAGCTCTCTCCTGTTTCAGGATCTTGCCCCTTGCCATGACTTTCTAGAATTTTCTCTCCCACAGTTCTTCACATGACTTGGTCCTTCCCTTTCTTGTCAATCCTAATCCACATGACAATGGAAGAAAGACCTTGCCATGACTGGCTGTTTCCTCCCCAGTGAAGACTTTCTATTTCATTGCCTGATTTGTCTCCTACAAAACATTTTCTATTCTCTAGTGATTTATCTCTGTATATTCTGTGTCTCTCCCAAGTAATGGTGCAAGAACAGGAACATGACCTCTTGTTCAACTTCATGTGCCCAGTTTCTAAAACAATAAATAACACTGTTCGGTCCACTTGAAAAATAAATGAATGGGCTGCATTGTTAGCTCTTGGAAAATGAAAGGGGTTCTCCTGAAAGGTAGTGAGTTCTCCACCATTGGTAGAATGAGTACAGCGGGCAAACTGCAGAGGGAGCTGAAGCTAGGTGTGGGGCAGGATGGGCTCCATGACCTCCCCATGTCCTGCCAAGGCTGGGTGCCTACATGCATGTCAGTGACTGCACTTGGAGGGTCCATGTCAAGCAGCCTCCTCTCAGGCCTGGAAAACCAGCACCCATAGCCTCAGGCCACTTTGAGGCCAATCCCTGCTCCTGAAATATAAGAGATGCTTTCTTGACACTGGTAAGGTCCTGGAAATGCAATTCAAACACTGTTTTAAAAGCAAAGGTTGTGAGCTTTGAGGGTTCATGGTTCAGATACAGGTTCAAACAGGCATTCCAAATTAACTCCTGGGTGTTGACATCTGATGAGAAATTCTAAGGGTGGAAACATAGCAGTATGACACCACATCCCAGCTTATGCACCTCCCTCGCCTGCCCAGGCCTCAGCAGCCCACAAGGGCCTATAAAATCAGGAGTCATTACTGGGTAGAGGTTGTGGGTTGGCCCAGCGAGCCACAGAGATTTTAAATTGCATAACATGAACCCATAAATGCAGAGGGCCTCTTATGTTTCCTAAAATCTGATCAGAAGCTGTGCCACAGACAAGGAATGGTCTGGTGCCATTGCTAAAACAACAAAGCCATCAAATGGATGAATGAGAAAAATCAAAAATCATTTTGAAACACTGCTAATATATTTGGCCTTATCAATGCTTCAAACTACTACTCCAAACTGAAACCAAACAAATCTACTGAGAAACACAAGTAAGACAGAGCAGGTCTAAATTAAACTGTAAAAACTAGGAAGGCGTCCATACGTACCAAACTCCTTACTATGGCATGAGTCTACCCTTCATATTCACAGTTCCCAACACTCTGGTCTACACTCAGCTTCCCAGATCTGTCAGAGCTGAGATCATTCCTCAGTGATCTTGCACTTGAGGGGGGTCTCTGCCTGAACCTTCCCAGATGTTCACATAGTTGATAGCTATCAGCCTCAAGGAACCTTTGCTCCAAAAGGCCTCTCCTCCTACCACAATCCCTCCTTATCACATGGTCCTGTTTTATTCCATTTGTAGCTTTTACCACTACCTCAGTTATTCAGAGCTATTGACTGCTTTGCTCAGAAAATGTAAGCTTCTGCTTATTCTGGTGTTCTCGGTGCCTATAATGATATCTGGTACTTGGAAGGTATTCAAGAAATAGTTCCAAACTAATGAACAGAGGAAGGAAGGCAAGGAAGAAGGGGTGGAGGGAATCCTGAGGTAGAAAGTTCATGTTCAAGGAACTGAGAGAGAGCAGAAATTCCAGGATGAGGGGAAGGATGGATGGGAGATAAGATTTAAAGGGACACAGGAACTGATCATTCAAGTAGATGTTTTTGGAATTATTTTCATCTGAGGACTAAGACCTGGGAAGTCTCTAAAAAGTTAAAATTGGGAGTAATAAGATTATGCATGTTTTTATTTTTTTTTTAAATATCAACCTAGATTCAATAGGTTAGGAGTTAGGAGGCTGCCACCATGACTCTGATGAATGAATGCAGGAGTGGAAAAACAGTCAAGGTTGTCAGAATGAGGATGATTCTGAGAAGGAAACATATCAAGGTAGATTCTAGAAGTCTAGCTTGCTGGCCAGTTGAGCAACATTCACTAAAATACTAGAAAATATCAAAAGAACAGATTTGGTGGAGGCACATGGTGACTGGCTGGCTCGGGTTGCCTCTGATACATCCTGTGGAAGTGACAGGGTGTGGAGCTGGATGTTGGGGTCTGGAGTTCAGGAGCAGTGTCAGGGCCAGAAGGAAAAAAGCACTTAAGACATCATGAAATACAATGTCAGTGACCAGAAGGGAAAGAGAAAAAGAGAAAGTCTAAGGATTCTGGCTTATGATAGGGCTCACTGTAAGGCAGTGCTACTGAGTCCAGGAGACTACAGACAGAAAATATTTGAAGAATTCTGAAATAATTGAACCCCACCCCGATAAGTGCATAGGATCCAGCATTGCTATTGTAAGAGTACAAGTGGGTATGGAGCAGAGCAGTAAAAGCTTCTGATAAAAGTGTTTCAGGCCAGACTTACTGAGAGGTTCTTGCTATGTAGCTTCCTATGAATTACAAAGTTTGCCAAATGATTACTTTCTTACCCTCCCCTGTACCTAGGTGTGGCTGTGTACCTAAGTTCCAGTAAGAGAAAGATAAGTATGTGTTCTATCTGGGAACACTTCACTCAATAAGAGAAGACATAATCTTCTTTTCCTTTCTTCACCGTATTGTTTGAAGTATGAATGGGATGGCTGGGGTTCTAGTAGCCTTTGTGTCCAAGAAGATAAAGACTTAGACACAGAGATGGCAATGACATGAGCTAGAAAATCTGATAAATTCATGGAACTTTTTCACATACCCACTTCCAGTCTTCTTTTTAGAAAGAAAGACTATCATTACTTAGCCACTGCCTTTTGAAGATGTTTCGTTATATACAGTCAGTCCTAAGCCTAACCGGAACACCAGCAGACTGGCCTACCACATCCCCAGCACTGCTTTCCCCTTGCTTTAGGTCATATCACTGCTTGACAGGGAATATCCTCCTCCTTGCCTGTATTTATTTAAAGTCTGTCCACCCTTTGGAGGATGGATCAAATTCCACTCTCCCACATGAGACTTCCCTTCCATTTCCTCCCCTGAACTCTGGCGCTGCCTGTCTGCCCCCACTCCTTGGGCAACTGGCCCAGGCTACCTTCCCAGTGATTCAGCCTTCCATATAACTCCTGACTCCCAATATGCCCCAGAACTGTCAAGCACAGGACCCTACTCTCCAGTCCTTGCAATCCCTTGCATCCCAGAGGCATGTAACACAAGGTGATGATGAATGTGCCACCAATAAGCCCCTTTCTCCTGCAGCCAGTATCAGGATGGGGCCAGAAAGTAAGTAAATTGATTAAGAAAATAGAAAAGCAGACAGAGTACAGGGCAGTTAGCAAGAAATCTAAAACTAAGTATAATAACAAGAGGCAGCCTGGGGGAAAGTACCAATAAGCCTCTTTCTTTCAAACTATCTTATAACACAGATGCTTGACTACCCTGTACCCAGGGTCGTAAAGGGCACCACTCATGCAAAATAATACAAATGGGACTCCTGAAGAGGTGTGGTGGCAGCCCCAAATGTACAAAAATATGTCCCCTTAGAAAAAATAGCAAATCATGTAAACCTACATATTGTCACCTAACACACCTGCAGTATCTTCTTCACAAATTGGTATCAATAACACATTCATTTTGATTGCTTATAAGCTCTCTTCCAAATGTGCTAAGAGCAAACAAGACCAAGATAAGTGGTTTGCAATGAGTATTGTTTCTTTAAGGCAGTCTGTATTAATTTTTTAATTATATGTTTTTTCACTTTATTGTCTGTCACAGAAATTGTTAAACCCAAGAGAAACGGTACTCCCAACATAAGTAAAATGTAAAGTTCTAATATAGAAAGATGCAACTCCAAACAAAGCCAGCTTGTTCACAAGCCATCCAGATTTCCTCAAAACGCCTTTACAGAGAAATCTGAGAATGCAGGTGTGAGAAAGGAGCCTTCAGGGGTCCCTGTAGTTAGCAACCATTAAGGACCTGGAACTGAAAGTCACTGGAAAATGAACCCAAGATGGTCTTGACCTCAAAAAGATGATCTTGCAAAGAGTCAGTTGAGAAATACATTTCCTGATCAAAATCATCCTCCTGCTCCCTTGAGATATGCTGCTGGTGTTAAAGAAACAGCTATTCAACCCCACAGGAAGTGGAGCAGAGTCAGTAATCCGCTAGGAAGCAAGCACCGCCTTCCTCCCCTGCAGACGGTTGGAGCACAATTTAGATAACTGTTCCTCTGCCACCTCATTTCTGTTGAAACCCAGCCATTCCCAGTCAGCCTGCCAGAACTGCCCCCTTCCGGGCCTAAGAGTCCAGGAATCCCTGCCAAACCGCATGGCCAAACGCCCCTGGGGATCCAGACCTGTGGACACACGGGGCCTCTGGGAAAGCCTGCCTTTGGGGCTGAGCCACCACTTGGGACCACGAGGTGTCAGTAGTGAGCAGCAGGCACCAGGCCTGAGTCTGCAGGGAATTCCTGCCAGGCTCTGGAGGGGGAGCCACCAGATGCTGTGGCTTTGGGGACAAGCAGTGCTCTCTGTGACTCAGAGTATTCCCATTTCTTGTTGCAAAACCACTAGGTAACCTATAGGATGGTTCTAATTCAACATTCTTCACACATTCAGAGAAGAGATTCAGGAGTGCTCACTTCAATCAGGATGGGAGCCTTTATTTTTCAAAAGTAGAAACAAAAGAAAGTAGAAACACAAAAGAAAGTAGAAACACAAAGCGGGATTTTCTTATCTTCCTCACATAAATTACCAAATGACCGCTTTAGCAATTTTTCTTTACACAGAAATTGGAGACATCTGATTTGTAATGCTTCAGTGACAGTTTGGGTGCGGGACCCACAGAAGAGAGAATTCAGCAAAGAAACTGAACCGTGTAAAGTCAGAACCAAGCGCCCCTTCGCTATCTGCCCACCCGAGCTGGATCCAAATTGCTTTCTCTCATCAGATGCAGCATCTTCCATCAAAGCAAGAGTCTAGGAGTAACTGAAGCAATACCAAAAGCTGTGCTTTATTGGTTACAGCTTTCAAACTCATGACATCAGGGAAGATCTGCCATAACTATAGTTTCTTCCCTCTCTAGGATGAGGGTACATCCTCTGAAAAGCGAGACTGTGCTGAGTTGGCCACTGTGTCCTTAACACCCTAGCACTGTGGCCCCTCCAGGGTCCATGCTGCCACTAAGCACTACCCAAAAGAATCCATCCCATTTGCGACCACCTGGTCACATTCAGAGATCCAAGACCCCCATCTGAGCACTTCTTCCCTCTGGATCCTGGGGGTATCTTGTAGGTGCTTCTGCTGTCTAGAAATCCCTTTACTTGAATCCAGTATGCATGGTTCCCAATCCCTTACAAGCAAAGGGCAGAGGAGAAATACAATCTTCTGAGTGAAGGACCATCCCAGGTTCAGTTTAAGGTTTTATAAAAGGCTTCACGATGCCTTTTGCAATTAAAAACAAAACAGCTCAAGATGTTGATGCTAAATGGGAGCACAAGACACAAGACCAGGAAAAGCAGTCTCACAGCAAGGAGACCAAAAAGCCGTCCCTATATCCCTAAGAGAGCCCCATCACTGCTGAGAAAAAGGCGGGATACTTCTGTACAGAGACAGTCACTAAACCAAAGTCACCAATTGGATCAAAAGTCCCAAAGGCACCTGCCTCAGGATTAGCCATAATGTCACCTGTACTGCTTATCTGTGTCAACATTTCTTTACTGGCAAGAAGCATGACATGGGGCAGTAAGGAGGCAGCTGCAGAACATTTCTCTAGAGAGAGAGAATTATAGATTTGCCTTGGTTTTACCATCATAAGTTGAAAATATCTTATGTTGAAAATACACCTAACCTACAAAACATCATCGCTTATCCTAGTCTATGTGTGCCTGGCACTGTGCACAAAATGCTTATTATTTACTGACAGACAAAATTATCTAATACAGAGCCTATCTCAGAATAAAGTGTTGACTGTTTCCTGTTATTTATTGGACATTGTACTGAAAGTGAAAAGCAGAATGGTCGAATGAACTCTCACCATTAACAAGGCTGAAAGACTCTGAACCGGAAGAAGGCTTGAAGTAATGAACTAACACTAATGGCTGGATTATGCAAACACTACAGTGACAGGGTCAGCAGTTCTCTCTCTTCTAATGGGGCTGGAGAATAGCTGGTCGAGGCTGTTTGCCCCTGTGATGGCAGAGCTGACTAAGAGCAACCACTGGCCAGCACCACAGAGAGTCTGCTACTATACATCATGAGCATGGGAATTTAAATCATAAAAGGCAAAATTCAAAGTATAATTTCTATGAATGCCTGTGGCTTCACACCATCACACAGATGAGAAAACATAAGTGGAACTATCATGAGTCAGTGACCGTCAGTACAGTGACACCCAGAATCTTGGCATGGACAAAGAAATGGCTCCCTCTCACTTCATCTTGGATTCACAGCCACCTGTCACAGTCCAACCCACCCCAGCAACAACCTACTAGATTGTGTCTTCTGAAAACAATGTCTAGACTTGGAAATGAACTACAGACAGATAAGTATAAGTTTGTGGGCTAAATAGCCACGCTCACCATTTGTTGATGTTGAGGAACAGTGATAGATGGTGCTGGTGGAGGTGCTACAGTTCTGCCAGAGGTCGGTCGAATGTGTATATCCCAGCATCCATTTCTAGAAAGAACCGGGCATTCTGGATCAGGGGAGGTAGTAAGGAATGAAGGCCAGGGCCAGGGGAAGTCCAAGGCAGTCCCATTGCCTGACCTGCCTCTGTCATGCCCTAGGTTGCACAGTCAGAACCATGGCCTCCATCCAGGACCGCTGCATTCCAACTATCTGTCCTCACCATTCTCCCTTCCTTACAGTTCTTCTCTGAACCTATTTCTTTACAATTCCTCTGAATCCAGCAGGATTACCATAGGGTACAGCTACGATATCAAGAAGATGCTTGCCAATGATAAATCAAGTCATAAATCCCCAGTCTGTTCTTTCTCCTTCAGTCAGTTCTCAACCTTTGAAATAGACAGGGCTACTAGGGCTGGGACTTGCCTTATGTCCTTAAGAACTTGAAGCCACCGTCCCCCTACACAAGTCTGTGCTCATACTTGTAGCCAATATAATGTGCCAGGTGCCGGCTAGTTGGGCGACAACAATAATTTTGATGACCTGTTCCTATGGGTTGAAGCTTACTTAACAAGGCGATGTGCCACATCACAAAGCAGTTGGGGGGAGAACCTTTTTAATATTCCAATTCCAAGTCCTAACGGGTGTTTTATGAACTAAGCTGCCCCGTCTGACTTGACATTTAGCGAAAAAATAGCCCTTCATAAATGCTCCACTTTCTTCCTTAAAGATCTTGGACCAGAGGAAATACTAAACACTTATCAAAATGCAGGTCGGGGACCCTGGAGCTGCACTGAAATTATTTGGCTCCAAGAGAGGCCTGTGCAGCTAACCTAGACCCCAGCCTTGCTTGCTTCCTATCCCTGACTCTGCTCGAGTCTTCTCAAAACAACCCGCAGGGGCAGAGTGCCAGAAACGGCAAAACATCCCGGGACGCATGCGACTTCTCGCTGTCTGTCTGCAAATAACAGCTCCGCTGAGCCAGAGGAAGTGCAGATGGAATCGCGCCCACCCACCGACCCCCAGCCCCAGCGTCGGGTGCGCGCCGAGCGCCCCGCCCGCCCCGCGGTCCCCGCACTCACGCTGACGATCGTGGAAACTAGGAGCAGCACCAGGACCGCGACGTGGAGGATAATGATACTCAGTAACAGGAGGAGCATTCTGGCGGCACGTTCGGCTCAGCGGAGCTTCTGCCTGCGGGAGAGAGGGCCGGAGCTGGACGTGAGGCCGCGCGAACTGGCCTGGCCGGGCGCGGGAGGAGGAGTCCGGGAGGGAGGGTCCCTGCACTAGCGGAATGCCGGGGCCGGGCACCGCGCCCGCCCGTTCGGGTGGGGGCGTCTTCACGCCGCCCGCCCCGGGACTTGCCGGGAGAGGGCAGCAACCGCTCGCAGGCCCTCCGCCCAGCGACCAGCTGGGTCCGCCAGCCACCGAACATCGTTCGCTCTTTGGAACAAAACAAGCGGTAGGCACGCACGTCAAGTCACCCCGGGAGGGGAGGCTTTGCCAGGACGGCAAGCTGAAGTCTGTGTAGGTCTCCGCCTGTCTGGGGTACTTTCCGGGGACAACCCGATTTGGGGAAGGGCGTGGAAGGAGGGGCTCGCGCTTTCGTGCGCCGGGGACCCGGGTTCGGACGAATTCTTTTGCAACTTGAATGAAGGGGAGGCAGGTAGTGGCCCAGATTTCTGTGAGAGGCCAAGGGACACCAGGGCCGTTCTTTGAGGGGGGCCGGGGGTGGGGCGGGCAGTGCGCCTGGAACTGGTTTCCCAGATCCCAGTGCGCTCGCATTCCGTTAGTTTCCAAGTTTCCACCCAGTTCTGCCAGCGCGAGAGAGCCGCCCTGGAGGCTCTGGAAAACAGAGCGGGGTAGGGGGAGAGGAAAGAAAGGCAGGAGTTGTCAGGACCCTGTGCTTCCCGCCCACCGCGCGCGCTCCCCAAAGCAGCTCGGGTCGGCAGGGGCCGATCCGCTAGCCGTCTAGCCGGGCCACTTTCCTCTCCGGGTCTTCGCTGCGCCCCAGCCAGGCGGAGGTCGCACGCGACGCCTCCGCCGGTCCCGCCGTAACGAGGCCCCAGGAGCCCGGACGAGAGGAGCCAGGTGAGAAGGAAAAGCAGCGGAAGGAGGATGGTGGTAGTTAAAGGGTTTGAGTCCCAGCAGGCTGGCAGCAGGTCAGAGCAAGTAGGACATCTCTGCGAAGTTGTGCGCTCCCACCCTCTCCTTTCACAGCACTGTGAAACTGCGACCTTGAACCAACAGCTGCCTCTTTGGGGTCCATTTCAGGACACGGTCTTGGGTCAGGAACACAACGTTTCAATAACCGTTTTTTTTTAAACCCCCAATCCCAGGTCTTCCGCGCCGCCCCATAACCAATAAATTCAAAGAAACGTGAGGATGTACAAGAAGAAATAAGCACTGTTTTTCTGATGCTTCCCAGACGGTTTAGATCAAATGCGGCGACTTCATTCAGGGAGCAGCGATAGGAGGATGCTTGGCTATCTGGGTCGGAAATGGAAGACTGTCGAAGGGACTGGGAGTCTAACCGGGATGTCCAACGCAGGGATTGCTTTGCCCGTGGGTCTCCCATACCCACTATCCAAAAGGAGACAACTGCTCTGTTCCGGCCCCTTAGCCCAAAACCACTGCCCGCGCCCCATGTGTTCCACAAGCCAAAAGGCACGCCACACCATGCCTACGAGCTGGACCAGCACTGTAGCAGACAGACTGCATGACTAGCTGTGGTAGGTCAGCCGGCGCCCGGCACTGAAAGCTCGGGAATCTGGCCAGACCAAAGCCCGCGCCCGCTCCTGGCATTCTGGCACCAAGGAAGGAAGATGCCCACCTTTCTCCTCTCTCCTCTGCCTTCCTTTCCAAAGCACTTACAGCCCAAAGGAGTGGTTGTCCTCAGTCTTCAGAGTAGCCTTCGGCCAAGGGACCCGGGTGCGCTCTGTCGGCTGCTGGCGTCCCCAAAGACAGCTGCACTTTGGGACTTGCGCGCGCGAAGCAAGGGTCTAGAGGGAGGCTGCCGGCGTTCCCCTTTAACGGGAACAACGCCCTGTCTGCGTCGCAGCAGAAGGGTGTGTTCCTTGGTCAGCGTGTGCTGGAGGGCGTGACTCCGGGAGGAGAG
>PVHY01013182.1:0-42124 GCA_004024945.1 Uropsilus gracilis
CCCCATAGCACTCTGGTTCTTTGTGATCTTCAAGAATCTATGAATGTTTCTTGGGGAATCTTTGCTATAAACAAACATACCAAAAAAAAAAAAAAAAAAGCAGCAGCCAAGGAAATTCCAAATGACTAAAATCTTACACTTGTGTTTCTCAAGCACTATGAAATTAATTAAAATCCTTTCCCTGCTTTTATCCAAAGTTCTCATTTGCAGTTATTCTCTTTCCTTTCTCTACATCCATCCAAAAGTTACCCTCCCCCCATCTCTGTCCAAGGTCCATTAATCCTTCTCTTGCTACCTCTTGTAATTAGCTTCATTTTAAGAGTTCAAAATAACGGTTTTTATAAATTTCAGCAATATTTTGTTTCATTTTTTGAGGAATGCAATTGAGATTTTTTTATTGCAATTGCATTGAGTCTGTAAACTGCTTTGGGTAAAACGACCAACTAGCATATGAAAAAACGTTCAACAACACTTATCAGGAAATGAAAATAAAACCACACTGACTAGCCCATATTAAAAAAAAAAATAAAAAATAAAAAAAAAAAGGAAAACCCCCTACACTGTTGGTGGAAATGTAAAACTGTCCAGACTCTATGGAAGTATGTGTGGAGGTTCCTCAAACATTAAAAATGAATCTTCCACATGATCCAGTGGAAGATTCACTCTTAATATCTACCCAAATGATGCACACTGTGACAAGCTTTCAGCTCTCTATTGGCTCCCTCTATTAATGACCTGCAAGACCTATTGTCTATCCAGCTGGATCAGTTTAAAAATCAATTGAAAAACAAATGTCTCAAGAAACCATTAAAGGCCTTTGGCCTTCTTATCCCCCACTAATCCATAAACTTAGTTGACCAGTTTATCCTTATGATGATTGAATACTTATTCAATTGCTGCTATTTTTTCTTGCTATTGCTGTTTTTATAATAGGACACTCATGCTACTATGAGATGCAACGCGAAAGAAACAAACAGGTAATAACAGTTCTTCACCTGACTTATAGTCCACCTAAACCACCTCGTTGTCCACCTAAACCACCTCGTCGTTCCCCTTCCTCCCTTTAAACAAAATAAAAAAGGGGCATGTGAGTCAGCTGAGCCAAAATGGCCTTCTCCGCCCACACCTTGGTTACATGCAGTTCAGCGTTCCAGTATAAATGTCAGAATGGCCTAGTCGATCAGTTTTCTGACCAAAAAGAATGTAGTATACCAAACTAGGTAAGGTTCCTTCTAAGTTAAACAAGACAGGATGCTTGGTCACCCAAGGACAATGAGTATACTTTGCGGGGTGTGACCAGGCATTGGGGCTGCTGAATGATGTATAACTTTGTGGCTCAGAGACTGATCAATGAATTGCCTTGTTGATATGATTAGAACCATGGGTAGGGATCAGGAGCATGGTTTTGATTATAATGCCAAATCATCAAACAGATACCTCATCAGCAGATTCACCCCCACTGTATCCCTAGATTACATAAGCATATTTTCAGTTTCACCCACCCTTTCTCTTTGCTTTCCCACCCCATGTGGTTTTATTTTTCTTTCATGAACTCTTTAATTTTATTTATTTAAAATTCTTTTTAAATTGACAGCATGTGTGTGTGCATGCATGCATGCATGCATGTGTGCTGTATACATATCATTGTATACCAGGAGGTTCTCCCACCACCTCTTCACCTGTGAACTGTCATCTTAATCACTTGTGGTCATCCTTCATCCCTCCCCTGATTTCACCTTCTTGCCCTCCCTTGCTTTATGCTTTAGTTCTGCTGTCAGTTTCTTAATTTTTACTCTTTCTTGTCCTATTGCTTGTTTTTCCCATATGCCACATATGAGACCATCCAGTATTTCTCTCTTTCTTTCTGGCTTCTGCTAGCATCATTCTTTCTTATCCATGTTGTCACAAACAGCATGTTTATCTTTTTTCATTGTTGAGTAATAGTCCATTGTGTAAATATACTACAATTTTCTGATCTTCTATTCTGTTTTGGGGCATTTGGGTTGTTTCCATATCCTGACTACTGTTAATAGTGCTGCAATAAACACAGGAGTACAGACAGATGTCCTTTTCAATTTATTTTTGGTGTCCTTTGGGTAGATTACCAGAAGTGGAATTGCTGGATCGAATTGTAGTTCTATTTTCAGTAGATTTAGGTTCCTCCACACAGCTTTCCATAGTAGTGGGACCAGTTTACATTTCTACCACTCATATAAAAGTATTCATTTTTCTACACATCCCCACCAGCACTTATCACACACACCCCTTCTTTTTTTTTAATATGGACCATTCTTACCGGTGTAAGGTAGTATGTCTTTTTTTTTTTTTTTCATTTAACTGATTATAAGTGAGGTTGAGAATTTTTTCATATGCATGTTGTCCATTTGTATTTTCTCTTTGGAGAAGTGTCTTTTTAGCTTGTCTCATTTTTTGACTGGGCTTTTTCTTTGTTTTGATTAAGTTGTGTGAATTCTCTGTGGGTCTTTGATATCAGATCCTTGCCAGTTGAGTGGAGTGCACAATATTTTTTTCCTATTCAATTGGGTGTCTTTTTGTTTGGGCTATTGTCTCTTTTGCTGTACAGAAGCTTTTTAGCTTGATATAATCCCAGCTGTTTGTTTTCCTTTGTTTTCTTTCCTTGTATAGATATATCCTGGAAGATGTTTCTGCAGTATAGGTCATGGAGTATTTTTCCTGTGTTTTCTTCTATATATTTTATGACTTCAGGTCTTATGTCAAAGCGTTTTATCCATTCTAAGTTGGTCTACCTTACATGTTTTATACTGTATGGTTATTCTATCTATAAAGAGGTCAGACTCTAGCTCTTTGAGCAAAGCATACTGAATTCTGCAGCCTGCTTCATGACTCTTGTTTTTTGATACTGTGGTGTTGCGGCTGCAACAACAAAACACTAATTTGAAAGGAAACCTACGCTCCAATGCTTATAGTAGCATTATTTATAATATCCAGGATATGGGAATGACCTAAGTATAAATAAACAGATGCATTGATCAGGAGGATTCACATATATATATATATGGATACATAGTGAACTACTACTCAGCAATCAAAAAATATAATATATAATGTCATGCTATTTCTAACAACATGGATAAATTTAGAAGGAATTATACTAAGGAAGGTAAGTCAGAAAGAAAAACATAAATATTGGATAGCTTCACTTATACAGACTATAGAGAAATCAAGCTAAGGATTAAGAAAAAGAGAAAGCTTACAAGCTGATCATATATCTGAGACATATTGCAGGGACTGGGAAGGGAAAGGGGTGAAAATGAGGGAAGAGCAGTAGGGATCATGTTGATGGACTAAGGGTGCTATGGTGGGATAAGGACAGCCCTGGAGGGAAAAATAAAATACTTCCCAAAAATTAGCAATGATGTAAGAAAATGAATATTAAATAAACTGATTCAGAAAAGGGAGAAAAAGAAGAGATGATGGGAAAACTCTAATCCCCTACTTATTGCAAAAGCAATAGAAAAAATTTGAACAATTTTAATTAATTTTTAACGTGGAATTTATATATTTTTGAGAATCGTATGTTTATATACCATGTCAAATACTGATGCTCATATTCAGCATAATCTCCACCCATCCAAAGTTTTCCATGTATTACAGATTGGGAGCCTGGAAAATATATTTCTTAATCTCCTTAATACCTCATTTAGATTCCGCAGTAAAGAACATCTTGCACAATATTTAAAGGTAGAAGAACAACTATTGTTCTTCCCTCAGCAGTAGCTCGAAGATTTCTGGATTAATGGTAAACATGAAAAAAAGTAGCTCGAAGATTTCTGGATTAATGGTAAACATGAAGTTTATAAATACTTGTAGGTGAGTTTTTCTTAATGACCTACCTTGGTACTTCAAGAAATTATAATCTCCAATCTCTTGCTATGATTTCCAGATTTCCTCAACACAATAGTATATTTTCACAATCTTTAACTTCCCCAGTCCTCTTAAAGTTTTGTCAGGTTATAATTCTTTTATTTAGTCATAATTTCCCCCCCCCCAAACTAGAGAGATAAGTGCTTCCCTGTTAAAATTCTGACTGTTAACAAAGTTTACTTCCCAGATGGTTCCCACATGCAGAATCTCCTAGGCAGTATTTTGGGATTAGCTATTTGACCTTGTTAGATTGGAAAGGCAGTTAAACCTTTCATCACCAAAGAAATGGGATATAAGTTGAAAGTTGTAGCAAAATAATTTAGTTTACTGGAATGAGGTATTTATTGTAAAAAATAACTTTGGGAGACTACTAGCATTACAATAGATTTTAAGAGGGTGTAAGGTCTGAGAGGGCTACGGTATGGTTTGCTGCTAAGTTAAAGGTTAAGAATTCAAATTCTCAATTTAAATGTTAGAGAGCCAGAGAAATTCTATGACTATGCTAAAAACAGTTTTTGTAGCATTATGGCTAGCAAGTACATTTTTATCCTTTAGATTGCTTGATTATAACCAGAATGAAATTCATAAACTTTTCAGTTCTCAAGTGAAAAATTAGAGTACAGGTTGTTAGCGAAAATTGGCATGAGGACATTTAGGTGAATTTCAAAGACTCTGAGAATCAGGAACATCTATGTCCCACAAGATGTCCTTTTTTCCTGTTTGTAACTTCCTTAATTAAAGATCCTGAAACAGTGCCAGGGATCTCAGGGATACAGCTTAACCTCACTCACAGTGAACAGATTCACTTCAAAACCCCCTCTATCATTTATCCTAAGTCTCAAGACTTACAACAAGAGACATAGCCTAGGAGTATATCAAAAGTTTAGAAAACATTGGGAATGGAACCTAATGATTTTATACCAGAGAGGAAGATGTAATTTGGGTTACAGAAAATATTTTGAATATGAGTGCAGTTCTCATATATTCTGCACTCATTTTTCATTTTGAGTGACTGGGAACAATCTGATGGAGTTTGGTTGATTATTAGTGGTGGAATAGTGGTGCTCATTAAGTGAAATTGATATAATAAGAATGAATTTGAAGGATTAGGAAGACAAAATTGTTGGCATGGATCAATTCATTCCATAAGTAATCAAGTCTCTTTCTTTCTGACACCAAGGAGAGTCCAGAATCCAGTTCCATCAAAAAGACACTGAGAAATTTATTAGTAAGAGGAGAATATTCTTGAAGTCTGAGTGGGGTCTGTCCATTTCAGATAAGGATGACAGCATAATAGAACATTATTCAGAAGGACTTTCAGGAACTGCAGAGGCAAATTGACAGCAATTACCCACCAGAGATACAAGGTGACCACAATTACTGTGAATAAGCCAGAGCCTATCTATATGTTTTTATTCACAGAGATTATCAGCAGTAACTTTTTGATTATAGTTTCTTAGATTGATTAATCAGCCTAATAAAGTCTTAGTTCATTTGTAAAATTAAAAAAAAAGCTATGTATATTATAATTGACTTAACCAGTCACAGTAGAGAGTCATGAATTGTTACAGTTCGTAGGCCTGAGTTAGTTAACAGAGTCTCTTAAAAGAGGAGGTTAAAAAGAGGCTAAACCTGTTGAGGCAGGGCCCACTGAGATTTTAAGAAGAATATATTCTAAAATTTCCTTCTAGATTTACCCAAAAGAAAATGTATGCATTTATCTGGATTAAAAGCTCTGGGGAAAGGAAAATTCCTAGACACTTCCAGGTTTTCATACACTGACTCTGATTCTTAAAATTTTAAGACCCACCATTTAGAGTATGGACTTAGGAATATCAGATAATAAGTGGAACTTTGACTTGAGTTCATCTCCCAGAAATCCCCTTGGGTTTGTAAACCTAGTCATGGGGCTTTCTTGCCTGTTTCCAAAGGTATATTTGGCAACTGGTAGAATCATTACTTTCTGACTCTAGGGGTTATTATGATAGGAAGTGGCAAAAGGATGCCCCTTTCTACCAAAGTAGAACTTCAATAATAACAATAGTATGGCACTTTTGAAAATTAAAGTCATCACAAAAAACTTGAAAAATAAGGGTGGCAATTCCTATCCCATCCATACAACTTTCAACTATTTATATTGTTCAGAAGAAAAATCAATTTTGGAGTAAAACAGTTGGTGATCACAAACTTAGATCATAATACCAATTAAAACCACTGACATATATTTTCTTTTCTAAATAAGCTTAGTGCTTACTCTGGCACTGGATATGGTGTTATTGATCTGACAAATGTTTTTTCCTCTATGTCAATTCATAAAGACTAGTTGTTGCAGATGAACCTCTGAAAATTCAGAGAGGATACAAACTTTGGGGAGTTTAGAATAAAATTATGCTCCCACCAATAATCCTTTTCAAAAATAAATTTGGGGATAAAATTGGAACCAAGTAGAGAATGAATGACTCAATCTGTTTGATTAAGGAAACAGAGGCTGAAGTAGTTATAGACAACAGCACTCCATAATCAAGTGCAAGTAGTCTAAGCAATGTCATTGCTCAGCAGTTTTGAAGACAGGTAGCTGTTTGAGCTGTTGGCTGAGATTTCCACCAACTCATTACTGTTACTTTGTTACCTCTCCTTTGACCCACACCTACTGTCTTTGGAGAAAAGCCCTGTGGTTATTTGGCCAATAAAGATAGAGTTCAAATATGAATTTGAGATGATTCTGCATGGGGTCCTAGCAACACCAAAACATGTTGTATTGTCGACTGTTTTCAGCAGTAGTCCAGAAAAGCATAATGAACATGGTCTATGAAGGAAAGAGGCACCAAAAAGAATGAAAAAGAGACAGAAATATTAGTATTCGAGGTTCCCTCCTCAAAAGTATATATTATTTTTAGTATTAATTGAGATCACCCTGTACAAAGGGACACCTGTGCTCGGATGTTTACTGCAGCACAATTTATTATTGCAAGGACATGAAAGCAACCTAAATGCCCCAAAACAGATGACTGGATTGAAAAAAAATGTGGTACATATACACAATGGAATATTACTCATCAATTAAAAATGACAAATTTGACAATTTTATAACATGGATGTACTTAGAAGGAATCATATTAGCAGAAATAAGTCAAGAAGAAAAAGACAGAAACCAAATGACTTCACTAACACATGGGATACAGTGAAAAAATAAACAAAAGACTTGGGGAAAAGTCAAAACAACCTAAGCACCAAACTGAAGAACACAACTTTGAGCAGGAGGGAAAGGGTAGGGGGGATGGAAGGGAGGGGGGGTAAACCCTGGGGATTACAATGTTGTGAAATTTATATATAAATAAAAAATTTTTTTTTAAATTGAGATCACCCTGGTTTGTAACATTGTATGAAATTCAAAATTAGAGGAATACATCTCTTCAGATGTATGTATGTCACCCACCCGCCAAAAAGGTTCTGATGGGCCCCCTCCACACTTGGTTATCCACCTTCCTCTTGGTGGACTCCAGTAGTCTTAAATATACAGACAGATCATAGAACTGTTATTGATTTGGTTTTCACCAACCCGTTTTGTTTTTTGTTTGTTTGTTTGTTTGTTTGTTTCTTTATATTCCACAAAGAGGTAAAACCATCTGATATTTCTTTCTCCCTCTGGCTTATTTCACTTTGCATAATCCCTTTCAGTTACTCCTAATTGTTGAAAATGGCAAGAGTTCATAGTTTTTATTTGTATTATTCCATTCCACAAATACACCAAAACTTCTAAAATCCACTCATCTATCCTTGGACACCTGGGTTGTTTCATAACTTGGCTATTGTAATTGTACTGCAATGAACCTAGGAGTACACATGTGCCTTCAAATTAATGTTTTTGCAAACCTTTGGGGAGATATCGAGATATAGAATTGTTGGATCATGTGATAGATCTATTTTTAGTATTTGAGAAAACTCCATAACCCCTCTCCACAGAAGCAAGACCAGTCTATACTTCCACCAACAGTGTAAGATATGATACCACCATTATTTTTTGTCAGGGCTGCTTTGACTATTCATGGTCTTTTGTGACTCCATTTTATGACTCAAAACTTTTGTGACTCACAACTCCTAGTTGTGAATTTCTGTGATGTTTGTTTTGTGTGTTTGAAGAATGCCATTGAAACCTTGATAGGGGTTGCAGAGTATTTGTGTATTGCTTTGAGTAAATTGGCCATTTTAAAAGCATTAATTCTTCTAATCCATGAGCAGGAATGCTTTCCATTTCTTTGTATTACTATTTCTTTTAGCAATGTCTTATAGTTTTCATTGCATATGTTTTTCATCTCTTCTGTTAAGTTTATTCCTACATGTTTCTTTTTGATGCAATTGTATATGGGATTGACTTTTGACTTTTTTATCCTCTAGTTCCTTTTTTGAATATAGGAATAGAATCAATTTTTGTAAGTTGATTTTGTAACTTTCTACTTTATTGATTTATTAGTTCGGTTACTTTTTTTTATGGAATCTTTAGCATTCTCTATGTATATTGTGTCATCTGCAAACAGTAATTTTGCTTCTTGTTTCTCAATTTGGGTAGCTTTATATCTTTCATTTTCCTAGTTCCTCTACTTTGGACTTCCAATACTATGTTGAATAGTATTGGTGAAAGAGGGCATCCTTACTGTTTGCCACATATTAAAGGTAAAACTTTCAGTTTTTCATCTTTGGGTATGTTATTAGTTTTGGGTTTGTCACATATGACTGTAATATGCTGCAGTACATTTCTTTTGGTCCAATTTTTGAGATTTTCATCACAAATTGATACTGAATCTCATCATGTCATCTCTGTTTTCTTTGACATGATCATGTGATTTTCATCCTTTTTGTGTGTGTGTGAATTACATTAATCAATTTTCTGATGTTGAACTATCCTGTCCCTGGAATAAATCCCACTTGTTAATAATATATGCTTCTTTGGATGCATTGTTGAATTCTATTTGGTAGCATTTTATTGAGGATATTTGCCTCTGTGTTCATTAGAGAATTTGGTCTCTAGTTTTTTTTTCTTTGTGATGTCTTTAATTGCTTTTTGTATCACAGTGATGTTGACCTCACAGAATGTATTGAAAAAATTTCTTCTTTCTTGTTTTTTTGAAAGAGTTTGAAATGTATAAGTATTCGTTTGCTGTTGAAAATTTGCTAGAACTCAATAGTGAAACTGTCTCTGGATTTTTAACTTGGGGGGAAATTTTTGATATCTAGTTGATATTCTTTGCTTCTGTTTAATCTTTTGAGGATTTGTATTTATTCTGTCTTGAATGTTTGCATATTTCCCAGAAATTGTCCATTTCTTCTAGATTATTCAAGTTACTAGCTCACACATGATCAAAGTAATCTCACTTATGACCCTCTGCATTTCTGAAATGTCTGGTGTAACTTCTCTTTTGATTCTAGTGCAATTCATTAAAGTATTTTCCCTTTTTTTCTTAGTTTCAAAGAACAAACATTTGGTTTCACTGACATTTTATATTAAAAAATTTAATTTATTTCTGCTTGAATTTTTATTATTTCCTTCCTTCTACTACCTTTTGATTTCGTTTGTACTTATTTTTCTGACTCCCTAAGGTGAAGTAGAGCTACTTATTTCAGTTCTCTCTTATCTATTCATATGGACCTTAATTGCTTAATATATTCCTCCTAGTACTGCTTTTCCTGTGTCCTGTAGGGTCTTAATAGGTTGTGTCTTATTTTCACTCAACTCTAAGTATTTATTAAGCTTTGTAGTTTCTTCACCAATCCAATGCTTCTTCAGTAATATATTATTTAATCTCATCTTAAAGGTTTTTTTTTTTTGTACTTTCTTTGTGTGGTTTATTTCTAGAGTGATCCAATATAGTTAAAGGAGATACTTGATATATTTTTGATCTTCATGGATTTATTGATTCCTAGTTTGTGAACCACCATATGGTCTATCCAGTATAATGTTGCAAGTTCATTTGAGAAGAATATATTCTCAACTTTTTGGAGGGATGCAATGTCCTACAAATATGTGAAATCCATATGGTTTATATATATTTAATAAGGTTGGTTTTCTGTCAGGTTGATCTGCCTATAGCTAAAATTGTGGTGTTGAATTTCCTACCAGCAATGTGTTTCCGCAAGTGCCTATTTCAGATCATAGTTACCATATATTTTTGATGTTCCTCCATTTGATGCATATATTGTGATGATTTTATGTATGTCTAAATCCCTTAGTCATTCTATAATATCCGTCTATATCTCATTACTTTTTTTTTAACTGGAAGTCTATTTTATCTGATATGACTTGTCTCTGATATTTTTGGGACCATATTTACTTGTAGAATTGTTTCTGACCTTTTATTCTGAGCCCATTTTTACCTCGGAAGCTCTACAAGTCTCCTGGAGACAGCAAAAAAGTTGGGTTTTGTTTTCTGATTTAATCAGTCACTCTGTGCCTTTGACCATGAGTTCATTCCATTTATATTTAGAGTGATTAATGATACATGAGGATTTTCTACCACCATTTTATCTTTCATTTACTGATTTTACCTATTTCTTTGTTCATGTGGAATTTCTTCTATTTGATTCAGAATGGGAAGGCACTTAAACATTTCCTGTAGGGAAGGTCTATTACTGACAAATTCCCTCAGTTTCCAGTTGTTCACAAAAACCTGTATTTCTCCCTCATATCTGAGAATCTTTCAATATTTACTGTTTTGGTTGACAATTTTTATCTTTAAACATTTTATGTACTTTTATATACTTCCTACATTTTATTCTCTCCTAAAGTTTCTTAGAGAAGTCTGATTTAAATGTTATTTTTTTTTGAAAGATGGTAGACAGACAAGATCCTTGAGTCTTGGCTATCCTTAGGAACATCAAGGATAAGCACCTAGAGAGCAAACACATCTATAATTATATATCCTCACATCTATCTAGAAATGAAGGTAAGTGTCTGCAAGAATGAGTAACAGAAACCATCAGAAAGAGAAGGAAACACTGAGAAACAATAGTCAGAAATGGTCATAGTTCAGTGGAAGAACTATTAGCCTTCTTCCTAGTGGTCCCCCTATATTTTCCCACTGACTTAGATAGGAAAGAGCATAATTCACTTTAAAAACAATCTGTTCCACAGTTCAACAAGGGACACCCATATGAACAGAGAGTGGGTTCAGCACTAGAGAGATATACAGTTATCCCAGGCCTGTTGTCTGGTCTTCCAGGAATGTCTGTGATCATGCTAAGAATCACAGGAAGACAC
Organism: Uropsilus gracilis; assembly: GCA_004024945.1. NCBI lineage: Eukaryota > Metazoa > Chordata > Mammalia > Eulipotyphla > Talpidae > Uropsilus > Uropsilus gracilis. The sequence goes on from PVHY01013182.1 coordinate 11,159, forward strand.
TGACCCTTCTCCTACAACCACACAACCTCCCATCTACACTTACTGGTAGGCAACAAGATCCACAGAGAATTTAGTCTGCTTGGTGACTTGTCTAGCATTGCCACAGAGATTATACTATGCAGACATTTCTGCCATGGATTTCTAGACAAAACATTTTACAGATACAGTCTGGGGTGGGGGGACACACACACAACTCTCCCTTACTTGCCAGCTCATGATCTCTGTCTGTGCTCATGAAGAAACTGCTAGCATGGAAGCCTATCTGACTCCATTGTTGATGAAAGTGCAATGCAGCCAGGCTTACTGTGTACATAAACTTTTCTGCAGGAAGTTTCTAGACCAAGTGCTTCTCAGACAGGGGACATTCTCACCATTCCCCACAGCCTCATGATTTCTACTTGTGCTCACAAAGAAACTGCTGGCATAAAAATTATGCTGAGTCTAGGTAGATACCGCTCCTGACTCCTGAAGGTGGGCACAAAAATCTGATCTTCCCTTGCTCCACAGGCTGTGCTCACCGGGGATACTCAGAGTTTCTGTCTGCACATGCTGGGAACCAGCCTAGATGTCATGGAAGAGGGAGCAGCTGATAATGTGTCTGGTCTCTGAAGGTAACCAAGAAGCTAATCTTGCATAGAGAATTGGGAGTTGTATTCCTAGGGACCTGCAACTATGATAGGGAAGTGCTAGAATTCACACTGAGTATAGACATTAACTTCCTCTGACTCCACAGACCATCAATAACTAATCCTGGGAATCCAGAAATTTCATAAAAGATAGACAAGTGGTTTTCCCCCAGTATTAGAACCAGTCATAGGCCACCAGAGTTCCTGTCATTGAGTAGATTATGCTCTTGCCAAAAATGTACACTCTCCATCCTAAGTGGGACGTGGAAATCCTGGGGCCCCAGTAGAGGAAGAGCAGGTTTTTTCCTATTGTACTGGCACAGTTCCTGACTTACTATTTCTCAATCTCTACTAGTTCTTCTCGTGGTCTCTGACTCTTATCCCTGTGGAGACACTAGTCTTCAATCTCTGTTCAACTCTATTCTAGTTGTGGCTGTTTCCTCCTCTAGATGCTACTTTACTGTGTCTTTGAAGGACGTAATGTGACTCAAGGATCTTGCCAATTTTTGGATTTGCACAATTTTTTCCTAAGAGACTTTTGTGCTACAAATTTAAAAGCAGAAGTTATCAGATACCTAGAAGTCAACAATTTCTTTCTTTAAATAAATTGTTCTGTCTCTCTTGTCTCTTATTGAGGTAATATTGGTTTACAACACTGTATATAGTTTAGAGGAATAGGTTTTCACCTACTCAGATGTATTTTACCACACTGCATCTCCCATGAACCACCTTAGACCTTTATCAGAGACCATTGTCCATCCTCCCTCCTTCATTCTGACTCCCTCCTCCCACCTAGCAGCCCTCATTATGTGTTCCTGTTTCTAGGGTTTGCTGTGGCTTAATTTTGCCTGTTCCTTTTTTCCTCTATATATTCCAGGTATGATTAAAACCATTCTGAATCTTTTTCTTTCTGACTTGTTTCAATTAGCATGATATCCTTCCATTTTATTTACGTTGTTGCAAATAAGTTAATGATACAGTTTATGTGTCAGAGCTTACAAATTCAATATTATAACCCATTCATCTATATACACATCCATGACTATTCACTCTGGCTAATATTTAGTTTATTAATACTCATTAAATACACGTCTACTGATAAGGGACAATAAAGTGGGTTTTGAATGAGTCTTAATGTGGCATCTACCATTAGCATAGCTGAAATGACACGCATTGGTAGGAACATTGGAAGGAGGAACACAGCCAGAAAGTAGAATGTTACTTCCCTTTTGACTTAGTATTGTAAATTGGAAGTAAGACTTGGAAATATTATGCAGATTTGACTTTTTTATTTTATTGTTTTAGGGCTCAGGCTCTCCCTCCCTCCTATAATCCCATACAATTTCTTCTTTTTCCCCATCTTGCTCTTTATATGAATATCACCTAAACAAGGGGTCCCAAATTTAAATACTTAAAGAGGTGAAACCAATGATTGAAATGAGTATAAATGATTGTCTGATTGTGCATTGAATATATTGAGTTTCTTTACTTCTTTATAGGAATATGATCTCCAATTGTTTAAAAACATGTGTCCTCTTAAACTTTTCACACCCCACTTTTGATACAGATATGGTTACAAAAGTATTTTTACTTTTTTCCTTAGTATTTTTTCAAACTCCTTAGTAAGTGTGTACTAAAGCTCAACCTCAGTGTGAAGAAGGTGGAGGGACTGATGAAGACTTTGATAAACCAGAAAAGACACCCCCTACAAATGAAGAAGCTACTACTCAGTGTCAGATCGGTATGCCAGGAATTTAGGACTAATGGGCCAAGCTTGTGCTTTTTCTGTAGAAACTGGAAAATCAAAATTTTAGGTGAAATCCAGTCTCACATTTAGTCTCAAATTTGCTGAAGCACTGTGCCAAAAACAAAAGGGAATCTACAGGTTGGTGTGGCCCGGAGACAACTATTTGCAACGTCTAGACCATGAGTTCCTTGTGGGCAGAAATGGATCTTGTGTACATGCAGAACCCAAGATAACCACTGGCACATAATGACTTTTCATTGAATTTTGCTAAATTTAAAAACTCATAAGATTGTATATCATCTAATTTTATAGGTATAAATTATTAAGGAACTTTTTCCTACTCCTTTTATATACACCAAAGCCTAGAATATCACTTAAATACTATAGTCAAATGTATTTTGAGCTATCAAAGGAGAACACATCAACTGTTGATTAATAAATTAATTTTTATTAGATAAGGAGTAAAATATCCTTTAAGCTTAAGAATAGAAAGCATAGGACAGATAATTTTGCTATGAGAATTGAGTTCATAAAAATGTTGAATGCTCCCAGCACCAGGTCTCATGAAGCCTCTCAGTGATCTCTAGGAAGCAAAAAATAGGGAAGTAGGAGAATCTTGAGTCACTAAGAGATTTAGTGACACAGTAAAAAGTATTTATTCTGTGGTCAATGGGCTACAATGAGGTTTAAGATTTCACTTTTGCAATTCCAAGCAAGTATATGACTCTTGTTGCTAGATGTGACTTCTCAGGAAGATTGCTCACCTATGGTGGTAACTTCTAACATCAACTTGAAATGCCCACTCTGAGCAGAGCTATAACATTTGGGAATGGTTTTGAAGAAAAATCTAAAAACTATATATGGTTTTTGAATTTTGCAAGTTCAAAATGAATTTTCCAGTTACAAATGTTTAAAAATAATAGTGATTTGAAAATAATTATTCTGATAAATAGTATGAAGAATTCATTTACAAGCAAATAAGTGATGACTGCATATCTATTCGTGTATACTATGGCATTATGTGTGACTTTAAAAAATTAAGACATGATATTTGTACAAACTAAAACTAACTATTGTTGAGCAAATATGTACATGCAATATATTTAAAAAAACATCAGTTGTGAATATTTAATGTGAAATTATGATATAATCAAGTCATGTATTTATGTGTAGCATATAGCTCTTATTTTAGTTTTCAGACATCCTTGTTTTACAAACTATAGAATTTCTCCCATCAAGTATGTCAAAATAGTTTCCCCACCACCAAATGCGCTCTGATCTCCTCCACTCTCTACCTCATTCGCATTCTTTCCCACCTCTCGTAACTCTCCCCACCCCTTTATCTACTCTCACCTTCATCCTCCCCTTCTGAGCATCTCAGACCTACAGTCTGCTTTCAAGGGTCAGTTCTACAGTTTATATTTGTCTCATCCTTTTTTCGTTTCTCTGGATTCCACATATAAGTGAAACCATCTGTTATTTACTTTTCTCCTTCTATCTCACTTCACAGAGAGTAGCTTCTTCAAGTTCCATCCATATTGCCCCAAGTGGCATGAGTGTATCTTTTTTTATTGCTGAGTAGAGTTCCATTGTGTATATGTACCATGTCTTCTTGATGGTCCTCTCATATGTCCTTGGGCATTTAGATTGTTTGCATATTGCATATTGATTATTATAAAAATAGAGGTGCTATCAACATGTAAGTACAGATTTCCTTTTGAATTTGTATTTTTGTGCTCTTTAGATAGATACATAGGAGTGGAGTTGCAAGTTCATATGGTAAATCCATAGGGGGTTTGCGGGATCTCCATAATTTTTCCTTAGGGTTGGACCAGTCTACATTCCCACAAGCATTATTAAATGGTTCCATTTCCTCCACATCCCTGACACTTGTTTGTGGAGTTTTTGATAAGGGCTATTCACACAAGTGTGAGGTGATTAGTTTTAAGTTTCATTTCTTCAATAAATAATAAATGATGATGAACATTTTTTCATGTTTTCCACAATTCCTTGTAGAGCCTATTTAGTAGAGCCTATTTAGCTCTTCTGCTCATTTTTTGATTGAGTGGTTTATTTTCTTCCTATTTAGTTTATAAGATGCGTTGTAGATCTTCAATATCTACTCCTATTATATAAGTACAAATATTTTCTCCCATTTAGTAGATTGTATCTTTGGTTTGGTCACAGTTTCTTTTACAGAAGCTTTTTAGTTTTGTGTTTCTATTTTGTTTATTTTCTACTTTATTTCCCTTCCTGCTGGAGATGGGTCTGTAAATATGTTTGTGAGGTTTAATGACATGGAATATTTTTCTTATGTTTTCTTTTATTTATGCTAAAGTTAGACCTTATATCAAAAAGTTGTTTATACATTTTGAGTTGATTTTCATATGTGGTGTGAGATTTTGGTCTAGTTTCATTCTGTTGTTTGTGAGAGTTCAATTTTCCCACCACAGCTTATTGTAGGGATTTCCTTTTCTCAGTGATATACTTTGCCCCGTTGTCATATATTAGCTCTCCATAATCATGTAATTCTATTTCTGTACTCTCAATTCTATTGCATTGGTCTATGTGTCTATTTTTGTTTCAGCACCATGCTATTTGAATTGTTATGGCTTTATGGGATAGTTTGATGTCTAGATGTGTTACCTCCACTTTTTTTCCTTTTTAGTTAGGAGAACTTTGAGTATTTGGATTTTTTTTTTTGGTTCTGTATGAATTTCGATAGTCTTTGTTCTATTTCTTTGAAGAATGTCATTGGGTTTTTAGTGGGAGTGGGATAGCACTGAATTGCTTCAAGTAGGATGTCCATTTACCACATTGATTCTTCCAATCTATGAGCAGGGTATATTTTTTCCATTTCTTGTTATCCTCTTCTGTTTCTTTTACAAGATGTATAATCTTTATAAGGGAAACTTTCCTCATTGTTTAGGTTTATTCCGAGGTATTTAAATATTGTTGATGAGATTGTAATTAGGACGACTTCCAAAATTTCTTTGTCTTTTCATTCATTTTTGTATATAGGAAAGCAACTGATTTTTGTGTTTTTATTTTGTACCCTGCAGTTTTGCAAACTGGTTTACTATTTCAGTTAAATTTTCCATAGAGTCTTTGCCCTTTGGGTCTCTATGTACATTATCATATCATCTGCAAATAATGATAATTCCATTTCTTCTTTCCAAATTTGGATTCATTTTATTGCTCTCTTGCTCAATTGCCTTAGCTAAGACTGTAATACTATGGCAAATAACCATGTAAGAGAGGATGCCTTTGTCTTGTACCAGATTTAGTGTCAAATTAATTTTCAGTTTTTCACCATTGAGAATGATACTAATGGTGTTTTTCCCATATACAGCTTTTATTATGTTAAGATAGTTCCATTTGGCCTCAGTTTTTCAAGGATTTTTATCATGAATGGTTGCTGACTTTTATCAAACATTTTCTCAGTATTTATTGATATGATCACATGAATTATTCTCTCCTTTTTGTCTGTGGTGTAGTAAATATATTTTTGAATGTGGAACCATATTTCTGTTCCTTGTAAACTTCACTTGGTCAATATGGTATGTAACTAGTACAATGCACTATTGGATTTGGTTTGTTACTGGTGTAAAGGACTACGCATTTTTAATTTTTGTCACTGAGGGTTATCCCGCCTGTACACAAGCAGCTTCCCAGAGATCAAACTTTAGTAACAAGGGTAAACATAGGGTTTATTTACAGAAAAGGGAAAGACAAACTAAAATAGTCTAATAGTTCATACCCTCACAAATATCCCAAACAGAAAGGAACCCTACTTCTGCTCCTCAGGGAGCTGCGTGGGGCTTACTTCTGGTGGGGTTTAGTTCTGGTGTAACTCAGTCTGAAATTGCCAAGTTATGTCCTTGTCTTTTGGTTCTCCATCACGCCAATCAGCATCAGGTGATTTCTGCCACTCCAATCAGCATCAGGTGAATTCCCCCAACACAAGTTCATCTTGGGTCTATCCAGGTTACACAGTGGCTCAGCACTCCATCAGGGTTGCCTTTCCTTCACCTTCACACAGTTCCTGACACTTTGGTGCCCAATGCTGGGAGAGCCCAGCATTTGGTGCCCAATGCTGGGAGAGCCCCAAAAGACTCAGCTTCTGGGTCCTTTTCTTCCAGGAGCCAAAACCTCAGAGATCTCTGAGCTCATCTGCTCTCCTTCCCAAAAGTCTGTCTCCCAGTCCCTGTTCCTATCTTTTCATCACCTTTTTCTTGCTCCTCCCATCTCCTGAAAATCAGAGGCTCAAATTTTCCTTCATACACCCTTCCGGTGATTCATTTCTCTTCCCCACCCAGGGCTTGAAACAGTAGTTCTGGGGTGCTAGTTTTGCTTATTCACCAAGGCTGCTCAAGACTTGCAAAAAATTTAAAAAAGGAAGTACCCTTATCCGGTTTAGGCCATTCTTCTATGTTTTCCAGACTCAGCGAATGGCAATGCCTAAAATTTATGAACAAATAACACTGCCCATTTGGGGTCACGGCGTAAGGTTTGTTGAGATTTTAACGAGGATTTCTGATCTACGTTCATTAAGAAGATCGGTGTGTAGTATTCTTTGTGTTGTCTTCATTTGGTTTTGGTATTAATGTAATATTGGCTGCATAAAATGTGTTTGGATGAATTCCATCTTTTTCAATTTTTTGAAAGAGTCTCCATATTAGTCCATTCTGGAATGGACTCACTTTTGAAGCCATCTGGTGCTGGACTTTTGGGGGAATTTTGATTATTATTTCAATTTTCTTGCTTGTAATTTTTTCTGTGTTTTCATTTCTTTGCTATTCAGGTTTGGATGAATGTATAATTCTGACAGTCTCTCCATTTTATCTATGTTAAATTTTTTACATGAAAAATTTTAATAAATAATCTCTTTTTTCTCTGAATTTTTGCAGTGTCTGTTGTAGCTTCTCTTTTATTTTTGGTCCCATTTGAATTTTTTCATTCTTTTTCATAGTGAGCCCAACTGAAGATTTTTTATTGTTTTAAAGATCCAGCTTTTAATTTCGTTGATCTTTTGAACTGTCTTTTTTGATTTCAGTTTATTTTCACTCTAACTTCTATTATTCCCTTCATTCTACTGGCCTTTTTGGATTTTTTTCATCCTTTTTCTATTTCCTTGAAATGAGTGTCAAAGTTGTTTATTTGGACTATTTCTAGTTTCTTAAGGTGGACATGTATTGCTATTTACTTCCTTCTTAGAACTGCTTTTGGTGTGTCCCAATCCACACATTTTGAAATGATGCCTTCTCTACCATATACCTCAAGATATTTTTGATTTTTCTTTGATTTCCTGACTAGCCCAGTGATCATTTACTTTATATTATTTATTCTCCCTATATTAAGTATTTCCTGTTTACTTTTTGTACTTCATTTGTAGTTTAGTACCTTTAGAGTCAGGGAAAATACATGACATGATTTCAGTCTTCATGAATTTTTTATGCTTATTTTGTGACCCAGTGCGTGGTCAGTCCTGGAGAATGACCCATGTGCACTGGAGAAAAAGATGTACTCAGGGTTTTTGGGGGTGTAGTACCCTATAAATATTTTTCAGAGTCATGTGGTCTAGTTCTTTGTTTATTTATTTGTTCTTATTTGTTCTCTGTTCTTATTTATTTTCTGTCTTGTTGATTCGTCCATTGGTGAGGGTAGGGTATTAAAGACTCCAAGCACGTATGTATATTCTCTGATGTCTACTTTTAAATTTTATAGTAGTTGTATTATGTATTTTGATACTCCTTCCTTTGATGAGTATTGTCTTTATGTATACCCTTAATTGTTTACCCTTAATTGTTTACCCTTAATTGTTTACCTTAATTGTATACCCTTAATTGTTTCATAGTGTCCATTATTGTGTCTTGTTACTCTTTCAAGCCTGGAAATCTATTTTGTCTCACAGAGTGTGGTTATTCCCACCTTTTTTGGGGTTCCATTTGCTTGCATATTTTTCTATTTTCCCTTTATTTTCAGCCTATGTTTATCCTTTCTATTTACCTGTGTTTCCTGGAGGCAGGAGAAGATTGGATACTTTTTCCTAATCCAACTATATACTATAAGATATCTATATCTTGGTGTTGGTGAATTTGTTATCAGGTAAGGGAATCACCCCTTTAATTTTAGTCAATGAGAACTCTTCCTCCCGCATGCAAGCAGTTGCTCAACAATCAAACTTTCGAGATCAGGGTAAGTAGAGGGGTTTATTCACAAACAGGAGAAAACAAACTAAAAGAGTCTAATAGTCCACACCTTTACAAGTGTTTCAAACAGAAAAGAACCCCACTTCTGCTCCTCAGGGAGCTGTGTGGTTTTTACTTTGGTCTTTGTAGTTCAGTCTGAAACTGTCAGGTTATGTCCTTGTCTTTGGTCCTCAGTCATTATAGCTAGTATGTGAGTCTCTCTCTCGTTCTCTCTGGGGCTAGGTCATCAGGGCAGCTCAGTGATGAACTCCTTTTCTCTACCTTCATCCAGCTCCTGACCTTCCAAGAATGAAATGCTGGGAGCCAGATCAGCTCTCCTCTCCTAATATGCTGATCTCTCAAATCCCTCAAATTCTATTTTTTATCCCCTTTTCCTTGTTTCTCCTTCCATCAAGACTCCTGATGATGGATATCAGCCACACTCTGACTTGATTCAGTTATAAGTCTCCCTCACCCCAGCCTTGGAACACTAGTACAGGGAGTTAAATTAGTATTATAATGTTGACTAAGCCCTACTTAAGATTTACAATATCAAATTAAAAGAAGGGAGTAATCTTTCTGACTTTAGGTCATTCTTAACCTGTGTCTTTCAGACACAGGTAATGGTGATGCCTAAATTTTACCAACAAATAACACTGCCCATATTAGGGTATCAGCTTCAAATTCATGCTATTAATATTTGGAATGATTATTGAAATGTAAGTACCTGTCACTGTCATTTTGTTTCTAGCTTTGTGGTTCTATTTAACTCTTTATTCAGTTCTCTGTTCAACTCTCCCTCTGGTTTAGAATATATGATTACTTTTAATATTTTTTAGAAAGGGGATTTTTGTTTTGTTTTGTTTTTGCTTTTTTGAGACTAGGTCTCACTATTTTTGTCTGTGGAACCGCAGGCTCATGTTGCCTGGGCTCATGTTGCCACAGACTCAGGCAATCCCCAGCCTCAGCTTCCCAGGTAGCTGGAATTACAGGCGTGCGCCACCACGCCTAGCTATTATTTTGGAACTAGGGCTCGCTACGGGACCCAGGTGAGACTCAAACTGCGATCCCTAGCCTCGGCCGCTTCATAGGCTGAAGCTTACAGGCACAAGCTACCAAGCCCGGCCTAGAAAGGGGATTTGATGGATGGAAACACTCTTAAGATTTTCTGTATCTGAGAAGGTTCTTTTCTTTCTATATTATACGAATCAGAGCTTTGCAGTAAAAGAGTGTACTAGGATGGCATTATTTTCAAATCCTGAATATGTCATTCCATTTTCTTGCCATTTGTGTTTCTTTAGAAAGATCTAATGTTAGCTTAATTTGTTTTCCTTTATAGGTTACCTGTTTCTTCCTCCTGTCAACTTCATTATTTTTCTGATATTCTTTGGAGTTCTACTATCATTCTCTGACTATAATAGTCCTTTCATCAAGATAGGTTTTCATTTTGCCTCTTGCATTTTAATTTTATTTCCTTCAAGTTTTTTTGTTTGTTTGTTTTTGAGACTACATCTCGCTATTTTTGCCCTTAGAACCACAGGCTCACATTGCCCGGGGTACCACAAACTCAGAATCCCCAGCCTTAGCTTCCCAAGTAGCTGGGATTACAGGCGTGCACCATTACTCCCAGCTAATTTTTTGGGACTAGATCTCGCTACCTGGCCCTGGCGCGACACAAATCGCGATCCCTGACCCCAACAGCGGCTTCCTAGCTGCCACTTACAGGCATGCGCCACCATGCACAGCTCCTTCTTCAAGTTTGGGAAGATCTCCACTATTTCCCTAAATAGAATTTTAGTTCTTTCCTTTACTTCTGAATTTCTAAGATTCTTATAATTCCATTCCTCATGGTATCAGTAATTCTTAAAGTTTTCTTCATTATTTTCCCTTTGTTTCTCTTTTTATCTATCTTACTACTTTTTCATCTTTGAAATCATCAATTCATTTTTCCATTTGCTTTATTCCACTTCCATGATTTTCTCCTGAATTTCTTGCTTCCTCCTGTAATTCCATTATTTTCTTGTTTCAAGACTCAATTTTGATCTCATATTTGTTGTGTTTCTCATGGTATTCATTTCCTTTTCTGAGTTTTCTTTATGCTTTTCCCCATTATTTAATTTTCTTATTCACAGCTATCTTTGATTCTATTTTTGATAGGTAACAAACGCTTCCATATTTTTATGGTTTTCTTCTAGGGTTTTGTTTTCTCTCTCTGGTATATTATTCACCTGATGGCTTGCTTGGCCATTGCATTTTTCTTTCTCTCCATTGTGTTCTCTGGGTTTGTTATGTTGTTATTGGTGCCTTTATTATGTTGGAATTCTCTCTCACTGTTCTGGGCATTTGATTTATGTTGGACACAGCAACTGATGTATTTTAGGATCTTGGGTGGTATTAGAGACAACCCTGAGCACTTCTAGACTTGTTTTTGTGGCTGAGATGCTGGGTCAAGAAGCTAAGTTGTTGAGACCACACCTTACTCAGGGCCTGTTTCTGGTGACAAGCAGAAAAGACTTTTGCTGAAGAACCCTGATATAGAAGGAGGCCCTACACAACCCAGACATACTGTATCCAAAGCACCTAGTGTTGAGTGGGATATGCTTCCTATGATTGGTGGCCTACAGTGAAAATCTAGGTCCCTGTCATGTAATATGTAATGAAAACATTTTGATAAATGATTGGTATATATTGAAGCACAAAATTTAAATTAACAAATAATAATATTTTATTATGCAAATATAGTAATTAATGAATTAGAATAACACTTATAATATGGAAAATTAAGCAAGCAAAACTTTAGTCCAAAATTCCACTTGATAAGACTCTAAGTTTTTTTTATTTAATAGCCAATATCCCCACTTCTTAACTGCCCCCCCTTTAAAAAATATTCAGCTGTATATAGACAAAGGTAATAGATCATAGTATATGAACTTAGATTGAAATTGGATCAGAAAACAGGCAAAGCAGAGAATTTAAACGTACAAACAAGAGCAGCTGGCACTGTGCAAATAGTAGCAAGACCATGCAATCTTTAAAAGGGGCAAGAACAAAATTTACTCATTAAAAGACAAAAGAAAAAGTCACTGAGCATACAATGGGCCCACTTTGATTATCTTACCAACCAGTTTAGTCTCTAGTTCAAAAAACTGCACATGGGCCCTTAACTATATATATCCACAAAATGGCAGTTGTCCACCTTCAGCCAAATGAAAACAAGATGGCATCATCTCTCCTCCTCAAAAAAGGTACAGCTCCAGCCTTCTTTCAGCCCAAACCACTAAGATTCACTCATAACTGTAGCAGCACCCACTGCAGATGTCTCATGATGAAAGCAGCAACCTCCAAATTCTCTTCAGGTCTCCAGACAATCCTCAAGCTTTGCAATTTCAAAGTTAAAGCAAATTTTCAAGTACCGAATTTCCAAATCAGCTTACAAAGTTCACAAGTTGCTCCAACACACTTTCCTGGTCTCCTCACTGTCCTGGACTGGGGATGAAAGCCCACAGTGTGACTTCCTTCCCTGCCCCACTGCTGCACATGGCAGTGACAGCTCCGAAGCCTCCGGCTCCTTGCTGTTCCTCCGCTCTTTTCCTCTTCTCTCTCTGTCCTCTCCTCCTTAAATCTCCTCACTTCCTCAGTTCTTCTTGCGAGAAAACTTGTCTTTCTCCAAGTCTCTACCCAGCAGGGCACAATGACTGCTATTCTAATGTACCATTACTATGCTTGGTCCATGGTCCCCCAATTTCACCACAGCACCCCTATCAAGATCAAAGTATTAACATCTTACAATGATGATGTTGTTATAATTCAGGTCACATGTTATATAAAATGTATTCACACTGCAACATTTATTGAGTGTCTAAAAGTATTGGAGACTATATGTATGGGAATATATAGTGAACACATTTAAAAAAAATCACACCACTGGAGTTTAAATTCTAAAAAATTGCAAAACTGATCCCTTCCCTCCAATTTGCAAGTTATGTATTCAGAAATAATAGTAGTCATTTACACAAAAATAGTAACAGTAAACACAAAAATAGTTTTGTGTTTAACTTTTTTTTTTTTTTTGAGATTAGGTCTCTCTATTTTTGCCTGTGGAACCACAGGCTCATGTTGCCCGGGATACCACAGACTCAAGCAATCCCCAGCCTTAGCTTCCCAGTTAGCCAGGATTACAGGCATGTATCACCATGCCCAGCTATATTTTTTTGGAACTAGGTCTCACTAGTTCCCCCTGTGTGACTCAAACTGTGATTCCTGGCCCCAGCCACAGCTTCCTAGACTGCTGCTTACAGGCATGTGCCAGGTTTAACTTCTTTTAAATATTTTCTGTTAATGTTCATTCTCCCATGGCTTTGGAGCAAGCTTAGCACGTGTTACTATCTTGGTTTTAGATGAGGAAACTGTAGATGATATATATTCCCACAGCCTCTATATGAAGACCAGTCTCATTTCTCCCAAAACTGCACATTTGGAGAAAGAGGCACTTGTAGAGAAAGTATCAATCAGAGGCTGAATACAGGAGTTTTGAAACCATTGCCTTGGACAGAGTAAGCTGATTAGAGAAACCCTTAGAATACAAAAAGCAACTAAGATTGATGGTAGGGACAGTAACTGCTTATTCATAAATATTCACCTGTGACAAATGACAAAAATAACTATGCACTTGGTAACTTCTTGACAAATTGTAGCTTTGCACTTCTTCAACCCCTTAAACTCAGCTATGCCTGTGTAACTTCCTTTGGCCAATATAAGATGAGGAGTGGTCATTCAAATGCAAAGACTTTTCATTATGCCCTCTTATCACCTTTGGAATGACTCAGGAAGCAAGCACTCAACTCCATGCCACTGAGTCCTTGGAAATGACTAAGATGAGCAGAGTTCCCTGCCAACCTATTCTGTACCCGCTACTTAGACGTGAAATTAACTTATGTCAAACCCTTGATATTTAGACTGTTTTTGCTTTGCTTTATCCCGTTTCATTTTGCTCGTTGTATAGTAGAACCTAGTTTATCCTGATTGATATAAATCATGGGCTTATGTGGATATCAGTTTAAGTACTTGTATGTTTTCTTTTCTATAGCCATGTTTAGCTGCTCAATTTAGAGATATAAGAAAGTAAATGGCAAACCCATATGCAGTTAGAATTTTGCTAGGTGATTGCAACAAAAGGATTTTAGGATTTTGATGAGAATAATCACAACTATGTATCATGAAATATCCAAGTTTGATGGGGAGGGAAACTGAGCAGGATCAGGCTAGTGAGTAAAGAAACAGAAGATGCATAAACTATTTTGATAAAGTGGATGATCAACTATATAGAAAGTAAATGATTTGTTGAGTTTAAAAGGCATGTAATTGTGATTAAAGTTTAAGTGGTTTAACTAGATTTCTAAAGCAACAAATTTCCATTATGACAAGTGACTGTATTTGAATATGAAACTGAGTAAGTTTGAGAGAAGAAAATGCTTTGAGTAACAAGGAATCATGGAGTTGAAAGACTGTATGCTGGACAGACTGGTCAATGAACACTTCCCCCAGGATAATGGCAGGTATTAGGGTCCAGGGAGAGCGTTAAACTCAGTAGATTATGAGTTAGGAAAAGTCATAGATGGAAACTATACATCATTGTCAGGAGCTATGAAGAGAGACTTCTGTATGAGACCAGAAGCAGACAAATGTATGAAGATGGTATGGTATATAGAAAACACAATGGAACACTATCCAGTGATCAAAAAAGATAAACTCATGCCATTTGCAGTAACATTGTTAAGATGGAAGAGATAAGCTAAGCAATACAAGTCAGAAGGAAAAAAGAAAACTATCCCATGGTCTCAGGTTGTTCAGTTATAAGGAAACTGAACAAAGGATCAGGAAAAAGACAAAACTTGCAGTCAAGTCATAGATTGAGACACAGAGCACAGGAGGGGTGGGATAGGGGTTAAAACAGGGGCAAGAAGAGCACAAGGGACTATGGTCATGGATCATGGGTGCTATGGTGGTGGGAAAACTATGGGATCTACACCTGAGGGAAGAAATCAATTATTCTATAAACATCAACAATGATATAAAAAATAAAATTAAAAAATTAGTAAAATAAAAGAGAGTAGGGCAGAAGTAATGAATTGTAGAGCCTGTGGCCCAATACTGAGCTGTGTATGATATGGAAAAGGAAAAGCAGACTCCTCTCAAAAAGGCTGCAGGACAAGTAGTTTTATAAAGTGATTGTTAATGTCAGTGAAGGGGAAGAGATTGCAGTGAGACTGCCTGAAAAAGCATGATAGGGAAGTTGTGAAAAGCTCAAAGGGAGAATTTCCTTAGGAAGGATTGGAGATTGGATCAGGAAGAATAAAGTGTTATTAGAATGAACTGGGACTGGGAGGAAGCATCACTTGAAAGGTGTCCTTCAGCAGTGACCAAGGAAAGTGGGTGTTTGGGGCTCAGAAGGATTAAGGGCTATCATGTATATGGAAAGGTTGGGGCCAGTAAGGGATCAACTGTCTCCGGTGCTCACTTGTTAGATGGTAGGAAGGACTGAATAAATGTGCCTTCCCTATTCAGGGAGCTGGATCTCATTCAGGCTGCCTGCTGAGGGATGTGCTCAGTAAAATGATCTTTGCTATAACCAGTCACATGGAAAATAACTTAGAAAAGTGTTGAGATTGTTTTTACACTGCTTAGAAGTCAGAATCTTCAGAACATCTCATGTTGCAGTTGATTCATTCAAACTTTTCTCACTTATTGAGTGAGAAACTCAACCTAACTTTCAGTATTTTCTTTTGTACCGTGTCAGAGACCTAGCTTCTGATTTTCATACTCTTATTACATTAAATGTCCAGTTTCTTAGAATGATGGAGCCGTTGTCATGTAATTAATATTCTCAAATACTTTATATTGATAATTCACCATAGCCAAAAATTGTATATTACATCTTATTCTTCTAACAAGTCCATGTGATGTAGGCATTAACATTCCATATAGGAAAGCAGGATTCAAAAAGTTTGGGAAACATGGTTGCATAGATACAAGTGGCAGACCTGGGATTTGGACTTAAATATTTCTACTCCAGAGTTCTTACTGTTAGCTAATATATTTTACCATTATTATCACATTTTATGGCTTATCTATTGTGTCAGCAATACCACACTGTCAAAGAACCAGGAATCATGGAGAAGTCAGCCTGTGGCAGATCTTCTGAAGAAGAGCAAGATGTGGGCCTTTTTATTGATAGAACAATCATATAGCATCAATCACATAGGGTAGGAGGATAAAAGAAAGGGGTGGGAGAAACTGAACATATGCTTATATCACCTAGCCTTTAGGAGGGATGAGTCTGCTGATCAGATATCTGCCTGGTCATCCAGTATATTGTAATTGAAACCATACTCCCTATACTATTCATGATTTCAGTCTTATCACTAAGGCTTTCCACTGCTCAGTCTCTGTGGTGAAATGTAGCAAAGTCATACATTAGTCAACAGTCCTCCAGGCATTCCTGGTCATGCCTCGTGGTATATACCCATTGTCTAAGAGTGGCCAAGCTTCCTGCTCTTGTTTAACTTGAAGGGAGCCCTCTAGGGTGAGTATGAGTATAGTACTTTCTTTAGGTTCGCTATCTGACTGATTAGTTTGCTCTGACTTTTGTACTGAAAAGCTGATCTGCATGTTGTCAAGATGGCAGTCAACCTGTTTAGGCTTAGCAGACCCACACTTATCACCCCCCCCACCTGCCAATTTCCCTTTTTTTTAAACAAAATCAGAGAGGAAACTATAGTTGCATAGGCAAAATACCTGTTTCCCCAGGTAATTATCTAGTGTAGATGTGCTAGCTTTGAGACTGGCTGTTTCTGATCATCTTCAGCTGTTTGTGGAGCTGCTGTCCTCTGGAGGGAAGCAAGAAAGGAAAAGGATAATCACACAAGAGTGAGACACCAGGTTGTTCCCATTTATTCTGAAACTACTGGTGCTAGCTAAGAATTGCACCTGTTTCCTCTTTCATCATAAGAGAGTAGAAGAGTGGCTTGACAATTTCTTGCATCTGTGGAATTCTTAGGTGGATATCCCAATTTTCTAAAATGTAGGGAGACATAGTTGGGGCTAAAACCTGGAGATGGTGTAGCAGGTAGGCATATATCCAACACACCTGCCATTTCTTCAAGATGAGAACCTCTGAAGCAGATGAAAACCTCTGGTTGCAGACATGGTCATACCTGACAGAGGGTGGCATTTATTCAAATATTTTGTGCATTTCTCCTGTGTTTCAGGCCTGTAATAAGTGCATTTCAGGAAATCATGGCTAATTTAGGAGACCATATGGGTGAACAGAAACTTGTAATAGCATGCAGTAATTTCTGCATGGGAATACATATGGCGTATATATGGAGAAACTAGAGGAGAAATGTGGATGTTGCCAGAAGCATCTTTCAAGAAGTCATGGAAACATAATGCCACAGAAGCAACCATTTTTCCTTCTGAGAACCAGGGTTATAAGACCACCAGGAAATATATTGGTTTTATGGTTTGGGTAGACTGTGTTGTATTTTGATCATAAATAGATGTATGCAGACATGGGTACTACAGTGCACACCAGGGAAAACTAACAAAACACATTTCTAAATCCATTCCCCTGGCCTTGTCACCACTGATAAAGTTACCTCTTTTGTTCCCCTGCCAGTCTGAGCAATGGAGGATTGCCTCAGAATTATTTTAATGATGTGCTGTTTTGTTCTTTTGAGTACTCCATATTTTAGGTGCCAGCTCACCCTTTCCCTTCATAAAGAAGAGTCAGGAAAAGGAACAAGAGGAATGGCTGAACAATTTAAAATCCAGCATATTGAAAAGGTCATGGTACCACCACATACTATTTTAATTCCTGAATGTTTTAGGCACTGTAAGTCCTTTTAACATTTCGTTCTACTGATAAATGTTAAAGGGAGAGGAAAAGGGCGCAAATTATTTCATCTTCTTGTAAAATATGATAAGCATAGGAAATGGGGCCTAATTAATCCATGTTTTTAGTAGCATGTCCATTTGGAGACCTGTTTTGAACATGCCTTTCTATGGGAAAAGTAGTAACTGACCTACTTGTGTTGAAAGCAATGATTCCCTTGAAATTAAGCACATATATAAGTAAGTTACCATCTAATCTTTTCCTTTTCTCATATGTTTTACTAGTTTCCATCTATTTAGTGACTGACTCATTTTTAGTGAATTTCAACTAGAATAATGGTAGTTAACAGTTCTTTTAAAATGCTCATGGCAAACATTGTTGGTTATTTTACAAAGCTCCTTTTCTCCCCAGCTCTCTCCTATGTTAGACACTGAAAAGCAAATTACTTGTTCAGACTCCCTTGCAGATAGAGGTAGTTACACCATTCAGACTATAAGTAAAAGTCTGCTGAAAGAGTTTGGGGAAAAAAGGAACAGACAAAGCTCATATTTAACTCTCCCTTCTTGCTACTTGGAATTTGCAAATGATATCTGATATCCACCAGCTGTGATGTGACCATGAAAAAATTAGCCAAGTTGCTGGGAACATTGGAAGAGAAAAGTCAAAGTATATGAAAACATTGATGAAGCCATAAAACCACTACATTTACCTACCTACCCATCTGCAAATGCTTATTAAGTCAAAATATTGGAATTGAATTCCTGTTACTAGTAGTTGAAAGTGTTACTAAATCTTAATGTGCTTTAATTAACAATATCTTATTTGAGCTTTCTGATGAACGTGTATAGTGAATTTTCAATATTACTACTAAAATCATAGAGAAAGAGAAACCAATGAAGTGCCAGTTAAGAGCAAACACCTAGAAAAAGATGGGTCAGGACTGAAGGTCTTGAAATCGCAAATTCTCTGTACCTTTCACGCCATCCCCCTGTCTCTACCCAGGAAAATATTTTGTACTGTGAAAGGAAGACTATCCTTAAAGAGATAATTGATTCATCTACTGAGTAATTTCAGGTTTTACCCCCTTTCTGTGATTACTAAGATTACTAAAGTATTAGTCAGTGCATCACACTCCTGCGTCCTCTGAGTGTCATATTTGCAAATTTTTTGTCCCATTAAAGAACTCAGTGTTAATTGGAATAAGTATGAGAAATATTTCTTGATTCAAGAAATACCAATGAATTTTTCTCCTATCCAGAAAAATGGATAGTGACAGTAATATACCATTTAGAATAGATAGTAGGTTTTTTTCCCTTAAAAGTTTTTAATTAAAAAATTAAACATCTTTGTTTATTTTTTTCACAATATAGGATTTTTCCTATCAGGTGCGGTCACCATAGTTTTATCACCACCAAAGTGCCCATAGTTCTCCATACTCTCCTGTGTTTTCCTCCTTACTTGTTCTCTATTTTCCCTTCCCTTCTGAGTATCTCAGATCTGCCATATGTTTTCAAGGCTTATTCCTACAGCTTGTCTTTGTTTGATCCATTGTTTGTTTTTTCTAGATTCAACATGTAAGTGAAATCATCTGGTATTTATCTTTCTCCTTCTGCTCACTTTACTTAGAATAATCCCGTCCATTTCTATTCATATTACTACAAACAGGGTGAGTTTACCTTTTTTGATCACTGAGTAGTATTCCATTGTATATATGCACCACTCTTTAATCCACTCATATGTTCTGGGGCATGTAGATTGTTTCCATACCCTAGCTATTGTAAAAACTGTTGCTATAAACACAGGGTTGCAGATTTCCTTTCAAATTAGTGTTTCTGTGCTCTTTGGATAGATAGCTAGGAGGAGAATTGCTGGGTCATAAGGTAAATCTAACTTAAGTCTTTTTTTAAAACTGTATTTTTTTAAAAAAAATGACTGCATATATTACATCATTGTATACTCTGAGATTACTTTTAGTCTTTTGATGAACCTTCACACTTCTTTCCATAGGAGCTGAATCAGTCTTCATTCCCATCAACATTCTACATTCCCACAAGCAATAAGGTTCTTTTCTCTCCACATCCTTACTAGCACTTGTTGTAGATTTTTTTTATGATAGGCAGGCTATTCTCATAATTGTGATGTGGTTTCTCATTATACTTTAGATATGCATTTCCCTGGTAATAAGTAGTGATGGACATTTTTTCATGTCAGTTGGCCATGAGCATGTCTTCTTTGGAAAAGTGCCTGTCATAATATGAGTAACTGATTACACACAGTTAGTGGCCCATCCCTACTACTTTCCTTTTTTTTTTCCCTTGAAGATATAGCAAGATGCCTGGGTATCCATTTCCCAAATGACTAGCAAGAGAGATTTCTTTCCCAGTTCCAGGACTTCTCTCAGACAGTCATGGCAGATCCATTCCCCTTGCCAGTGATCAGTCTGAGTACTCCTGTTCCAGTAATAACAGGAGAGAATAGCTCTTCTATACACAATAGTTACCTCTTCCTAAGATATTAACAGACTGGCTGTAACTCCTATTTTATGACAAGATAAAGCCAATTTACCACAGATGGCAAAGTGAAAAGAGTGGAAAGAACCTGGATTTATTATGGCAGCGCTGAGTGGCCAAACTTAACCCTGGAGGATTCTTACCTTTGGGATTCTTGTTGTGCCAGGAAATATTTTAATTATTTGAACAAAACTGAGTAAGATTAAGGAGTAAAGGTTGATTGTACAGTTTCCTGATCTCAGCAGAGATTTAACTTTGAAGCACAGCAGGATATTTACCATATGAAATTAATCAGACCCAAAAGATCTGGGAAGACTCCTCAGCTAGGCCCGAGTATTTTCCTGCACATTGGTTTCCCATGTCAACTAAGCACTCATTGCTTCTCTACATGGTAGCCATGGTACAAACCCGGGCTGCAGGACCTTCAACAAGTAGAAGTTCAAGGATGAAATCTAATTAATATGACCTTGGATTTTTAAAAATAGAAGTGTTAATGCTGTTAAATTAATCAAGTGTCATGGAAAATGCTTCATGTTGTGCATGAACATATAAGTATTTGTCTTTTTAAAAGTTAACAATATTCAGTCTCCTTGCAGACTGGGTAACCTATGTCCCCAGAGCCTCAGCCCTCCCATGCATCATCCCCAAACTGGGATGGGGGGACTGCAGGAAGTGCAGGCCAATGGGGGGGGGGTGGGCATGGTGAAGGGGTCACCTCCTCTGGTGTTCTCCAAATACAGTCAATCCTCAACAGAAACAACTAAATCACTAAGTCAGCGGCAGATACACATGAAGATGGAGGTGAGGAGAAAGAAGTAAAGCCCAGAACAAATGAACATTTCAGAAGCTGGGTTGGGCAGATGGCCAGTAAGAAGCAGGAAGCACTGAAAGGTACAAACATGCATGAACTGGCTACCCGTAACAAAGATACACCTGGAAAACTAAGTACAGACCACTGTGTCCCAGGAAAACACATCTACACCTGGCAAAAGAACATTGCTCCAGGAAAGAAGAGGAAGAATCCAATGAACTAAAAATTGATCAATAACTGGCAATGAAAGAACAGATGGAGTGACCAGAGTAGAGGGACAAGGGAAAGGGGACAGGGGAGGAATACCCCCCAAAATTAAATAAAAATTAACAATATTTTGGGATTTTGATCCCAAGAAAACTATGTTATAGAATAGGAGTCTAGGTTCTGAGTGCAGGATACCAGAATTTAAATCCTGTATCTGTCATTAACCAGATACATATCATTTACAAACTTATAATATTTCCTTATGTCATAGTTTCCCCATCTGTAAAATGGCATAATAATAGCATCTATCAAATAGAGTTTTTGTGTATGTTTGTCATTTATTCACCACCTAATAGATTCCACTTTGACAAGCTCTGGGTCATATAAACTTTATGTGAAATAATCTGTCTCATAAGAATGAAGAAATGTGACTAGTCTTCACAGATTCCACATCTAGTGTACAAATAAATGGGCTGTTGAAATGGCAGTATCTTTCTTAATTACAAAAGTGGTTGGAGTAGGTACAACTACCTGAGTCATAAGTCATACTAATGATGGTTGGTATTCATTTGATGAAGATAACTGGTGTTGATGGAAAAACTGAAGACAGAGAAACCCTTCCACTCACACTCATTCTGATGCAGGGGCTTTAAGAGCTGTGTTCTTTGGGAAAGCTGTGCCCTGGAATGCCTTTTAAAAGATAGAAAAATGGTAATTACTAGCTATCTTCATAATCTGCCAATAATATTGCAAATATCCTCATTCTTCCCTATACTTTTGGATGGCAATCCTTTTGTTTGAATTTGATGGGTTTCTGTGACTGTACTTGGAATTTTCAAACTATATTGTGATAGTGTGGCATTTATATACTGCATGACAAAAGAAATAATATCTTGAAAATGAGTCGTGCAGATTTTTTTATAAAATGCTTTTAATCATAGAATTATGACCATTTGTCACTTGGCAGCAAGACTTTGAATTATCTCACTTCTTAAGGTTGTGTAAGTGCTGTTGATTTCAGTGACTCCAGTAAATTTTCTCTGTAGCTCTATTCTCAGTGACTCACTGTTTTAGTGGTAGCTATCATCCACCTATACACTATAATTTAAAAATTTCCTCTGACAGAGCAGCCACGACTCTCACAAATGCTTTCTCAACAGGATATCTTTCTTCAACAGTCTAACATTTTATATATATTTTTGCATATATTTTCATTTTACTCTTGTCTTTATCTCTAAGTGTCCTGTAAGCAAAGATTCTGGAAAGAAAATTTGATATCTGGGTTTTCTTTTTTACCATTTGAACTGCAGAATTCTACAGCAGTGTTAGTACTCTTATTTGTTACAGTTGGCTTATCTGTGGAAGACAGTACTCACACCTTCAGATAAGACTATGGTATGTATTGGTGTTTAAGACATAATAGAATGTGATGAGCAATTGCTAACTTTCTTACTTAGATTTTGGTCTTTGATATGTCTTCACTTTATTTTCTTATAAATTGTCAACCGTTTTCCTGCATCAAAATCTTTTATTTATTGATTCATTCAAAATTTAACTGCTTAGGTTAGCAGAGACAATAAGATTTTAAAAAGGCAGGTTATCTCCTATAATTTCAGTAATTAATAACATTAATAGTGGAAAATTCATTAATATATTTTAACATTTGCATATAGAAGGATGGCATAGATAACACTACTTAAATGAAATGCTAATATTTTATAAAATCACTCACTTCTACAAGAAACCTTTTTGCCCCCTAGATGCTAAAAGAAAAATCAAAAACTATACTTGTTGTTTTTAAAGTTTCCTGAAGAAATATCAAGGACCTACTTGAAAGTTGTTCCAAAAGAAATTCAAATTAGGAAAATATAGGATGGTGGCAAAATGTAGAAAATGCATTCATGATAAAATGACAAATCTGAGAAGGAGAGGAGCATAAAAATTGTGCAGGAAACACTAACAAGTTTATGACAGAGGCAATAGAATCTTGAATTTTTAAACAATCATTTTTTTAATTGAAGAGAGAATGAAAACTATGGCCACATGTTTCCCTATGACAGGGTAAAAAAGATTATGAGAACCCTAAAGACGCTGTAAATAACAAAAAACATGAGATTATCTTTGAAACATTTAGCACATTGATGTAAAATAATTGTATTGACTGAAGAGAAACAGTATTAATCAGTTCACACCCAATCTGTGAACTGATATTTGTCAATAAAACTTCAGTAATACTACTTTGAATTTATAGAGTACCTTTCATCTCAAAGGGTTTTATTAGCCAGGTATGGTGGCTGAGGCTAGAGATCACTTGAGTCCACGGGTTCAAGACAACCCCAGGCAACATAGTGACACCAAGTCTCTAAAAGAAAAAAAAAAAATACACTTCAAAGGGTGTTGACAAAGTTGTGCATTTTCAGATCATATTTTATGTGCAATGCATTTACAATAATTACCACTACTTTTCACCCTATGTCTTTTTAACCATATGATAAGACTAAAAGCGCTGAAGTCATTCTTTAAGTTAAGAGTTTGGCAACATTTAAGTTTTTAGAAAGTAATAAACCCCCCTAAAGTTTGTGTAACACTTTCAATTTGTAAGTCCCTTACCAGATAGATAATAATTTTGTTTCTTTTTTGATGTGAGAAAAACTAAGTTGGGAGAGTGGAGCGATAAGCCCAGGTTTACCCAGTTGATCAGAATTTTACCTGGTCCTTCCAAGTTTCCCAAAGTGACCTTAATTCCAAATGGCTCACACATCTCTTAGACTTTGAATTAGTTCCTCGAGTCAGGAATGTTGTCCAGAAATAGGTATTCAAGATGTTTGTTTAATGAGTAAATGAATTAAGTAAGTATTTTTACTTAAAATTGTCCCCATTTCACTCATTTTCATTTTTCATATCGAAAGCACCTTCCTCTCATAGAGGCCTACCTTTGTCAAGAAAAAATTAGGTCAGAGAGGTTAATTATGAGCCCAGAGCCATTTAAGTGATTTACCAGCAGAAAAAAAAGGACACTGAGCTCCAATTCTCTCCCTTTTGAGTCCTTCTTTGCCTTTCTTAGTATAAAATGTCAGTCTCTTTCCATCTTGCTCTGTTCTTTAGTGCACACACTTCCTGGTAATAAACATTTCCCTTTTTCGTGCCTACACACATATTTACATGTATGCCTAAAGCACATTTAGTGGAAGAACATATTACATATTATATAAAAGACAGTATGTGTTGGTGAGTATTTCCCTTTGAATCTCAACACCTTGATCTAATTGAATATAATTGATAAGAATTGTTTGGCAATCAAATTTCAGGAAAACAATTACATTTTAAATATTGTCCATATTTTAAAAAATTGACTTTGGAAAAAGACCCTCCAAAATATAGACTTTTAAAAATAAAGTTAAGCAATTTCATGTGACTGATTATAGTAGTGATCATAAACATTTTTATGTAAACTACTATTAGGTTTTGCATAAAAACAAGAAAAAATGGCATGTAAGTTTAAAATATACAACTTTATGCAACACTAAGAATTTACAGAACAGAAAAAAATGCATCTATATCATAAGTATGTAGTAATAGCTAAAATTTATGGACTGAAGAGCAATCAAGATGATACACGTTAATTTTTTAAACTGAAATTTAGAAATTTATCCTAAAAATCTATTTTAAATAGCACTTAAATAGCAGTGAAGTAATAGATATTTGGTGTTCCTCTATTTTTATTAGTAAGTTAGGATTTACACATAGAATAAAAATGATGTGTATCCTTTGCTCATTGATGGCCTTTGATCATTCACTGTCATTTTAATTTAACTGAACTGCTTACAAATGGTATCCTAGATAAACAGAATTTACGCTCTTATTAAAGGATGGTGATTTCATTGTTTACATTAGTAAGAATCTAATGCAAAATAGAGTCAACATAATTTCATCCGTACTTTGGCAACTTCAATATTATAGTATTTTGATTTTGCTTTATACCACATACTTTCCCAGCTAAGGGACAAATTCTGTTTAGCTTTGTGGATTATATTAGCAATGAGGAGAAGAGATATCACACATATTTTAGAATTGAGACCAATGTTCTAATATCATTTTAGCATACAATAGCATAACTGCTTGAAATCTTTGACTTGCTTTGTTATAATTCCTGTATTCCAGGTACAGTGATATGCATAATTATCTATAGCTAGCAGGGGCCTGGAAATAGTATTTGAATACAAGAGCAAATTGGATAGTCAGGAAAAAGATTTAGGAAGTACTAATGAGGACAGTAAAAGACATGAATCAAATCAGATGATGAAAACAGGGCTCCACACTGCCAGAACAAGTTGGGAACAGATGAAAAGAAAGCAGGCAGCAAGTACGAATACCTGGAGATCCAAGTCACTTTGCTAGGAGTTAAATAAAGTTTAAAAAGAAGTTTCCTGTTTTTCTCCAAGATTTTATTCTTTACTACAGTGCTTCTAACATTTAACATGCACACTAAGCCCTTGGGGACGTTTACAATACAGAAACAAGTCAAAAAAGAGGACAAGTATAAAAAAACTTCACTCATATGTGAAACAAACAAAAGTAAACCAAAGCAAACTCTATAAATCTAACTGTAAACTCGAGATTGAGAATTGAATCTAGATTTGAGACTGCTCAATAGGGAGAGAGGGAGAAAAGGTTAGGGAACTCAGTGGTTTCTAGTGGGGATTATGGGTGGTTTGGTAGTGGGTGTGGTATAGATAACATCTAAAAAGGTGTCTACTGTACTTCTAAATCATATAGTGTCATGAGCCAAAGTTGTCTCAACTCCAATCTTTAAAGAAACAAACAATACAATAAAAATAGACACAGACTTAAAAGTGAAGGCCAATCATATTTAAGGCACTGGGAGGTTGCACTTTAATAATATCTCTTGGGTGGATAATTCAACGCTGAACAAGCAACCATCAACCAAGTCTGATTTTACATCAGAAATGCATTAGGCTTGATGCTCTAATTCAATAGGACAACTACCCAGCAAAAACGGATTATTTTAACACAGTTACAGGCACTCACAGAACTATAACTGGGGCCTGAGGAGGGCTGCCACTGGAAAGGGGTGACAGTGAGAAGAATGGCCCAGATAAGCCATGGTTTATGGAAAACAAGGAAGGGAGCAGGAAAGAATAAAAAGAAAGAATAAAAAAGTCAGAGGAAGTGGACATTGCCTTCCTAGGCTTTGGTCTGGATAGGTGGTAGTACATCTCTGAAGGCTGACACCCCTACAGTTGGGCACCCCAGAGCAAAGGAAAAGTTATAAGAAACTCAAGTGTATGCCTTTAGTTTGGAAATTGGAATTTGGACCTCTGAAGAAAGGAAAGCTTGCTGGAAATCTGAAACCACGTATGCTGGAGACTTGGAACCTGAAGAGTTGGAATCTGTGTAGCTCTAATGAGAGAATAACTTGCTGGAAAACTAGAACCTGTGTGCTTCAAAGAGATGGGGTGTTGAACTTTCTGGAAACTGGAAGTTCTGCCTCACAGAGCTGGAAAGAAGAAAAGATGTCATTTTGGACTTGTGTGTCTTTGTTTGGAGCATGGGCTGCAAGAAGATGCCATCTTGGAAATGTGCTTCTCTGTGTAATACTTTAGAGACTGGACATTAACTGGAGTATGATAACTGGCCACTCATGGCCTCAGTGACTCTCGCATCTCTCCTTCTTTGTAAATAAACCTTGTTATTTTTTGTGAGTAGTTTTGTAATTTTGCATGCAGGTGGAAGAAGATGAGAGAGCTGGATTTATCTACTTCTCTCCCTGCTCAGTTTGGTGCCTGTTTTGCACCCAGCTTCACAAGGACATGCAGACACACAGGAAAAAGATGGCCATGTGTCTATTAATGAGTGAACACAAAGGTTTGCTAGCACAGACCAGATGTAGAAGAGGCCAGGAAGTGTTATTCCCTAGAACTGTTGGGGGCATGATTCTGAAACCTCAACATCCAAGTCTAAGCTCTGAAACTGTAAAACTTTACTCTTCTGTTGTTCTAAGCTGTGTACTTGTACCTTATTACATTTGTACTTTGCCATATTTTAAGCAAATATTTCTCAGAAGAAAACTAGATATTTTAGAAAGATTCCCTTCATTTCCCAAGGAATGTAACGACTTAACTGGGAAAAGCACCTGGTTTTTGTCCACAGTGCCCTTTGACTTCACTGGGTTGCTCCCAAGTACACACAATGTACAGATCAAAACAACAATATGCCCTCAAACCTGAGTTCTACAGACAAAACATTTTCAAGTTTTGTTAAGTAGCTATGCATGGGGCTCATGGTTAAGGAAATCTTAAAGCACTTTAACTGCAGATGCACATAATGAAAGATCTAGGTTAAACATGTATGTGTGTGCACATGTACACACACATACACAAAGCCCCTGAACTATTGGAAATTTTACAAAACCTATCAACTATGCTGAATTAGCAGATCCATAATATTTATTATTTCTTTCTTTATAGCACCACACTTTCCCCAATATATTCCTCTTATTACCCTACAGAGTACCACTTTAGGAGAAGCTAGATAAAAGAATAAAATTTCTTGCAACTGAGGAAATTTATGCCAACAAAACAGGTACCTCAAAATTTAAGTGCATTTTTATTTTCAACCATCCAGGAGACTTCCTGAGTATTTGTTTCTTCTTCAAGTCAAAAAAGATAATGCCTTCTGGGATGAATTTAAAGAGTGAATTTCAGGTCTATCATAAATGTGAAGTGAGAGATTAGTCAGGGTGACAAGGACTGAAATGGAATTAAGCAAAACTGATGGAGTTAGCAAAGTAGAAATGAGAACAGGGAAATCAAATATTTAAGCTCTGTCTACATAGTTACAGCATTCTTCCAGAATAATCCCAATGAACAAAAAGGAAGGTCTTTGACATTTACTGTGTGCAGTATCATTGGCCCCTGAAACCCCAGGCAATTGGTGATACAATTTCAGTGTTATCTTCCATGTCTGGTACACCTGCTAGGATTACTATGTATTTTTATGCAGGTACAATAGTACCATCCAAAGGGTACCATCAACATTATGAATGCTATAGATTTCTGAGTGAGTAGGATAATCTTGGCACTAAAATTTCAACAAAATCAGTAGTACGTTACAATTTCAAAGAAATGAAAATAAACTATCCTGAGGAAGGAGGCTGTTTTTCTAAGCCACCACTGTCTTATATGTGTTAGCAACAGTGCTTAAACAACTTTGTACTACCTAAAATTCAGAACCACATTTCAACCAGGAAAATTGTCCAAAAACACCATCTGACATTAGAATGACATAAGTAAAATATCATTATTCCAACAAACACAACTTCAATATGTGTGGTGATCTGGATCATATGCCCCACTCCTTACTCTGTAGAACCAAAAATTTAACTGAACACAAAGAATAAATTTCCCATTTGGGGAATTCATGAGTTATATACATTCTTATTCTAGGTCTGTTAATAATAATTGATTTACTTTGAAAAAGAGTCAATTGATAGCATGTTTGAATTGCACATGCCATTTTTTATAATCAAGTATATTTTTTGAAAGCTTTACAGCAGAAATTTTAAAGACACAAACCACGTTGTTCATTCAGAAGGGAAACACTAAAATCAATCTAGTACATTCCAAACATTATTTTATCCCTTGGAAACAACAGAAAGAAAATAGAAATAATTCCACCTTGTGAAGGTACTGCCTAGTGGGGAAGAAAGACTGCATAGATGCAAACAATTATATAACCACAACTCTAGACAAAGAAACAAATAAAATCTACCAAAATCCCCAAGTTTTTGGAAAAACTAGTAAATTTCCTTTTTTTCTTTTCTTAATGATTTTACATATATAATTTTACATTGTTGTATATCCTCCAAAGTTCTCCCACCACCAAACTAGAGTAAATTTCCAAAGTCTTCTGAAAGCTTATTATAGAGTTCCAGTCAAGACCAGGGAATCTGGGAAGCTATTCTGGAAGGATGCACCATTGAGCTCAGATGTTAACAAGGACCAGAAGTTAAATAGAAACTGTTAAATAGAAACAGCACTAGGAAAGAGCTGCAGGCATTAGATGTGTTTTATGCCTTCAGCAGAAAAGAGTTCAGGATACCCAAGAAACAAAAATCTGAGTGTACACAGCATCATGGCTAGAGCTGTTGAAAGGGGGCAGATGAGGAGATTATGCAATAACTTGAGGTTAAATTAAATATCTTAATTTCTTTCATGAAAAGAAAAGAGAGTCTTTGAAGGGTTTTAAGAACGGAAGAGACACCATGTTTTAAAAAATCTGCTTTGACTATTGTGGGTGGAAACATTTTTAAAAATGCAAGAATAGAGCAAAGATATCAGGTGGCTGTTGTCACTGGTCAAGTAGGAGAGGATAGTTTAGTCTTGAGTAATGCCAGCAAAGATAGAGAGAGATGTACAAGGTAGAGATATTGCAGGTAGACTCAATAGGAAATTAATTATTTTTAAATGAGTTACTGGTGATAATGAAAGCACAGGGGTGAAAATGAGATAATCCAAACAATGTGCTCGTTAATGCAATATTACAATTATAATGGTGCAATTTATTGTTTTCATGATGCATGGCAGTTTGATAAGCATTTTTTCAAATATGGAAAGTAGAATGTAGGACCAAAATATGGTCAGAGGAGGTATCTTGCTTCACTTTAGAAAATCATTAAATAGCTAACCATAGTGATAATACAACCAGAGAGTACTGTGATTAGGAGAGGAATTGGAAAACTTTTTGAATATCAGAAAACAGAACTAAATACACCATAAAGTATACAAAAGAGGCTAATAATTCATTAAACAAGAAGTGAATGGAGGGAAATGCCTGGTAGTCCCGGGTATGAGTTACAGAATGCAAGGCCGACTCTTAGCCAGAGATTGTGAATAAGGCTGAGAGAAATGATGTGGAGGAACAGTCTTGACACATTCAGAGGAGCTGAAGTGCTCCACACAGATTAGGCTGCTATCTGAAAAAGAATAAGGACTCTATACTAGACTGTACATCACCTCTGCCATCACTCAAAACTGGAAGTGATCTCAAGAAGGACACTTAGAATGTGGAGAGTGCAAAGAGAAACAGTATTTACTGTCTCTCAAACATGAGCCAATACTCCCTCTGCAGCATACTCACACAAACAACTGGACATATCCAGGTCCCTCCCCATGACTCAGCAAATGAAAAACAGAAAGTCAACAAAGGTCAAAAAACTAAAATAAAACCACAGTCCCACCTGCTGGAAAAATAGAAAAAATTCTAATTTACTGCAATAATACAAAGAACAAATTAAGGGAAATTAAAACACCAAATGGGCTCACAAAAAATACAACACATGTGACTTTGAGGCCACAAGGGAATATGACATCAAAATGGAGGTTACAACTCTCCAAAATCCAACCACAAAGACATAAAATATTCCATATCACTTATCAGAGAGCGAAATCAAATTGCTCTAATAAAGTCCATGTAGAAGAAAATGCAGAAAGCCAAGTCAAATTGATTAACAGAACTCAACAAATCTAATAAAAAATACAACAAACTTCTAAGACAAACAAATGAGCTTAGAAATAAAATTCATGACTAAAACATAGAGGTTGAACTTTTAAATAAGAGAGTTGGTAGATAAATAATAGATGAGATAAGTACTTCTAGAAATAGCTATGGAAGCAAAATAAACCAAATGTAGGAAACAAATCAGTGACCTCAATAATAGTAATATACAAGGAACACAGGTGATAAAAGAGATATAAAAACTTAAAAAAAAAAGAAGAAGAGGAAGAACACTTCAATAACTATCCATCTCAGTTAAGAAAGGCAATGTAATAATGGGTCTCACAGAATGGGAAGCGAGGGGGTGGGTAGAAAACTTATGCAGAAAAATAATAGAGAAAATCTTCCCAAATTTGTAGATAGATAGAGCTAAATATACAAATCTATGAAATTAAAAGAATGCCT
>PVHY01013183.1:0-42113 GCA_004024945.1 Uropsilus gracilis
GGAGCAGAAACTGATTGGGTATCAGGATCTGGAGCAGAAACTGGGAGCTATTGAACCTTTTGGGGCTCCCAACCTTCCAGTCTTGGAAGATCAGGGAACCGGATGAAAGTGGAGAAGAGGAGTTCATTGCAGATTGCTGAACTGCCCTGGTGACCCAGAGAGGAGAAAGAGTGAGAGACAGAGAGAGCAAGGCCAAGCTGAATCTTGTGTTGGTTTTGGAATGTGTTCCATACCAGCTACAGTAACTGAGGATAGAAGACAAGGACATTACCTACAGACTGAACCACATTAAGACAGGTAAAACCCTTGCAGCTCCCTGAGGAACAGAAGTGGGGTTCCTTTCTGTTCTGTTCAGGACCTGGGGTTTACAGATCTCTGAATGACATGTCTGAAGGAGAGTGAGGGTGTGGACTATTAGACTCTTAGTCTGTCTTTTCCTATTGTGACTAAATCCCTGTGCTTACTCCTATCACGAAAGTTTGATCTCTTGGTAACTGCTTGCGCACAGACAGAAGAACCCTCATTGATTATTAAAAGGGTGATTCCCTCACCCAGTAACAGACTACAGAATTCTGTGGTTTAAATGACAACCATTTATTTAGTTCAAAATTCAATGGGTTTGCACATTTGGCTGGTGGTTGTGCTGATGTGGATTAGGTTCACAAATGTGTCTGTGTTCTGTTGTCACTTAACTGGACAGTTCCACTTCTGGGAATATGCTGCATGTTGACTGATGTGATGAGGCAACTGGATGTGATATCAGGTTAGAAAAGAAGCAAAACAGGGTGTTTAACCAAACTTACAAAAGGGAGCAGCTAGCGCTTTAAAGCCACCAGGTTCTTCCCAGCCTGTGCATGCAGTAGCAAGACCACATAAACTTTAAGAGGGAGAAAAAAACAAATTTACTTATTACAAGACAAATTAGACAAGAGCAGCAGCCATATGCATCCACAAAATGGCGACTTGCCCCACCTTAAGTCAGATGAAGGAGTTAAGATGGCACTGCCACTCCTTCTTCAAAGACACAGTTCCACCTTTTCCAAGCCAGAAAAATCCAAGCTGGTGTCATCAATCTTTCGCGGAAAGCAGGAGATTCAAATCTAGTCAGGAAAACTAGGACGGTGTAGTCAATTTTTTTCCAAAAGGCACAGCTATAGCATTCTTTCAGCTTCAACTTCCAAGTGGCCTGGCATCAGCAAAACTCACTCAATACAGCAACACAGCAAGCACTTAAGACATCTCACATTGAAATGGTAACACGGGAAACTCTCCTCAGTTCTCTAGAAGACTTCCAAACTTTACAGTTTCAAAATTACATCAAGTTTTCAAGTACCACATTTCCAAGACAGCTCACACAGGCCACAAGTTTCTCCAACGTGCTTTCCCAGGCTCCTCACCAGCCCAGGCTGGGGATGGAAGCCCACAACTTGGCTTCCTTCCCTGCCCTGCTGCTCCACATGGTGGCAGCAGCTCTGAGGCCTCCAGCCTCTCTGCTGCTCCTCTCTATATCTTCCTTCCCTATTCTCTTCTATTCACTGTTGTCCTTTTCATGTGTTTCCTCTGTCCCCTCCCTAATCTCTTAATTCTCTTTTCTTGGTGGTGAGAAGGCTTAACTTCCCTTCTCCAAGTCTCTACCCACCAGGACACAATGGCTGCCATTCTAATGCAACACAACCAGTATTGGGGGCCACAGTCCCCTAACAGGTGCATATATCTTGTCGTTAAAAAGGCTACCAGGTCAGGCATGGTGGCGTACACCTTTAATCCCAGCTTCTGAGGCTGAAGCTAGGAATTGCTTAAGTCCACAGGTTTGAAACTACCCCAGGCAATATAGCCAGACCTAATCTCAAAAAATAACTGGGTGATGTCGTGTGCTTGTAATCCCAGCTACCTGGGAGGTTGAGGCTGGAGATCACTTGAGTTGTCAGCATCAGGACTACCCTGGGTAACATACCAAGATCTAGTCTCAAAAAAAAAAGGAAAAGAAAAAAAGGCTACCAGTGGTCAATCTGCTCACACCTGTGAGATTCTGGCTTTGTTTCACTGATGGAATTATCATATGTGGCATCAATCATGACAGGGGGTAGGAAGACATGTTATTGAATTTTTTAACTTTAGGTGGGAGTGAGTTTGCAGTTCCAAAATTGCCTTTAGATATTTTAATGGAGTCATATTTCCAGCTCATGGTCTCAATCTTATCAGCAAAGCATTGCCTGATTGCTCCTAGGAATAGTATTGCTCCTGGGAATAGTATCAGCAAAGCATTGCCTGATTGCTTCTGGGAATAGTATATCTTTCATTGGTTTCCAAAGGCTGGGGTCCCTTATCAGGTCCTCAGGGCTTGGTCATCCCTCAAGATTAGGCTCATTGACCTGGAACAATCAAATGTTTTGCTCCTACTGACTCAAATGAGACCAGAGATTACTATCTTTCAGGCTCTGACTTGCTATGCATTCCTTTAGCTGCCCCACACATATACTTCTATACAAGGGGGCAAACCTGTTTTCATGAGGCACAAATCTTAAGACTTTCTTAGAATTCTGTATCTCCCATGTGTGTGAATAGTGGCTCTTATATTCTTCCCTCTCTCTTGATCCTCTCCACTTCATTGTTGCAGTCACATCTTTAGTTTAAATGTATTTAGATAGACACTATAACCTGGGTTCAAGTTTGTTAAATAATTGTATATATTCTTTTAGTGATGAAACACCTGTCTCTGACTATGGTAAACAGTTTAAGGCCACTGAACTTTATAAATAATAAAAGATTCACTGAACCAATAACTTTTATTCTCAATTCTTCTTTCAAGGTAACAGCTTTGGGTATACTAATAGGCCCAAGTCAAGCAATGCCAAGAAAGTTCCGTTGACGTAGAGATAATTTTCCCTTCGGCAGAATCCCAGGCCTGAGACCAGTGTTGACTTGGCAAATCAGCCTATATTTTTCAAGTGCTCATTAACTAAGTCTTCTAAAAAATTGCTTGCTTAGTGTTTTTAGTTCATAATTTCCAAGTATAGGCTTAAGAGCACAGCAAGAGTAATAGTAGCCATCATTAACCATAACACCTGGATCAGAGCTGTGTGTGTATACACATAAAAATCCATGCATGCTCTCTGCAAAGTGTTGGGATTTTCCCATTTCTATTACATGTAGGTGGGAAATGAGCTATTTATTTCTGTGTTAAGTCAAAAGTGATTTAGGAATAACAACTGGCTTTTTCTTTAACTGACTTTTTTGAACAATTACTTGATCTCTTTATGTGCTGTATAATCATTATCTTCTTATTCTTTCCTTCTGTTAGGGGGTTGTGGTCCCCAGTACTGGTGTTGATGTATTAAAATAGCTATTGTTAGCATTGGTGGGTGGAGATTTGGAGAAGGGAAGTTAAGCCTTCTTGCAAGAAAAGAGGATTAAAGAATCAGTGGAAGAGACAGAGATAAAGACAGGGAAAGAGACAGAACAGAGGAGGGAAGAGTAGAGAAAAAAAGAGGACAGAGAGGAGAAGGGAGGAGTAGGGAGCAGAAAGGAGCAGCCGGGAGGCTGGAGGCCTCAGAGCTGCTGCTGCTATGTGAAGGGAGAAGGGAGGGAAGGAAGCAAGCTGTGAGCTTCCATCCCCAGCCCAGGCAGTGGTGAGCCCAGGGAAGTATGTTGGAGAAGC
The DNA here is from genome assembly GCA_004024945.1 of Uropsilus gracilis. NCBI lineage: Eukaryota > Metazoa > Chordata > Mammalia > Eulipotyphla > Talpidae > Uropsilus > Uropsilus gracilis. Next base: position 3,659 of record PVHY01013183.1, read on the forward strand.
TTATTACCTGTGTGAGCTGTTTTGGAAATATAGTACTTGAAAACTTCACTTAATTTTAAAACTGTGAAGCTTGAAAGTGTTTTGGAGAACTGAGGAGAGTTTGCTGTGTTGCCGTTTTTAACATGAGTCATCAGAAGGGCTTGCTGTGTTGCTGCATCAAGTGAGTTTTGCTGATGCCGGGCCACTGTAGATCTGGAACTGAAGGAATGTTGGAGCTGTGCATTTTGGAGAAGAATTGACGACGCCATCCTGGTCTTCCTCGTTGGATCTGAATATCCTGCTTTCAGTAAATGATCGATGATGCCATCTTGGCTTCTTCTGGCTTGGAGGGAGTGTAGCTGTGTCTTCTGAAGAAGGAGTGGTGATGCCATCTTAACTCCTTCATCCAGCTTAAGGTGAGGCAGTCGCCATTTTGTGGACACACATGACTGCTAAAACCATGTGCACTTTGGACTAGAGACTGGACTATGTGGTAAAATTAGCAAAGGGGTTCCCTTGGACCCCTCAGTGGATCTTGTCTCATTTGTCTTTTATTAAGTAAATTTTTTTGTCTCCCTCTTAAGGGCTTTTTTTTTTTTTTTTGAGACTAGGTCCTGTCATTTTTGGCTGTGGAAAGACAGGCTCACATTGCCCGGGATACCACAGACTCGAGCAATCCCCAGCCTCAGCTTCACAGGTAGCTGGAATTACAGGTGTGCACCACCACATCCAGCTATAGCTTTTTGGTACTAGGTCTCACTATGTTCCCCTGGTGGGACTCAAACCACTATTCCTGGCCCCAGCCATGGCTTCCTAGGCTGCTGCTTCCAGGCATGAACCACCATGCCTGGTCTGTTTTTGCCTCCCTCTTAAGGTTTATGTGGTCTTGCTACTGCATGCGTGGGTTGGGAAGAACCTGGTGTGTGGCTGGCTTTAAAGGGCCAGCTGCTCCCCCTTTGTAAGTTTGGTTAAACACCTCGTTTTGTCTGTTTTGGTCACCCGATTTCACTTCTATTCTATATCCATATTGGTGGTCTCTCTAATCTCATCTTTCCTTTTACATTCTTACTGAGAGTACACTTTGCTCTAGTTCCTGCCATTATGGGTTTAACTTAACAAGAAAGTATGTCATCTATAAAGTGACAAGATATTCGAGAAATATCTTTTCAGCCACTGCTAACTCTAACTCTCAAAGTTCTGATATTTCCTTAAAATGTAAGGCTACCTGACCTGCTCTCTGCAGTTCATGATGCTTGAGTTAGCTTCATCTCCACTGTCATTTACATTGTATTTTCCATTTCTATTAGTTAAGGAACCTTTGATAAAAGAACATCTATTCCAAATATAAGGCTTTGGTTGAAATGACTTGAAATCAATTCAATTGCAGGGTAAATCTTTGCATAACCTTCTGCTTTTTAATACACCATAAACTTGAAAACAAATGACTCTATAATCTCCTTCACTTTTGGGTTCCTGAACTGTTGTCAGGAGAGGGGGATGGGCTTTTTTTATTAAAATCCTTTTTTTAACTTTTCCTAAACCAGGGAGAAGTCTCTACCTTGCAATTTGATACTAATAAGGCAGGAGCCCTTGTTAACCTGTAACACACTAGTTACCATAGACTAGTTACCTTTGTCATTCAAATACCTGCTATTAGCCCTGGGCTCTCTCTACCAAGCCAAGGGGAAAAAACTTCAAGTTAACTCCTTAAGCTTTTGTAATTTTCAAGTCAGAGAAAACTTATGAAATTATTTATTACTAAACAAGAAAGTAATTACCTATATCTGTAACTACAAGATAAATATATAAGAAAACTCAATTATCCCATTGTCCAAAATCTGTCCTTTAGTCTTTTGTCACCTCACTACACATTCATTCGATCTGAGTCAGCAGCATGTGTTCCAAACAAGCAGAGCATCCTTCTTGTCCTCCTTTGGCATGTTCCAACTTCCTCCAAGCATGTAGTTGAAGGCATGATGTTCTTCTTTTTTGTGTGTGGCATCATTTTTAACTCCAGGCAATAGAAAGACTCCAAGACTCAGAATCAACAGCAGGTCTATCTCAGGCTTCATCACTGACTGCATTTGAGTCAAACTAAGTAAGAAAAACTCCAACAGATTAAAAAATTTTTCTAGTTAATTTGAGACATTTTTAATCCACTTTATTTAAAAAAAACATTTAAATAAATTATTATCAAACATCAACTGAATATCAACTCTAGCTAGGCTTCTGGACTTAGATAAATAAGTTCTCTTTCTTCAATAAACCTAGAAGCTAAAGAGGGAGACAAATCTATAAATGGATTGATTTAATATGTTAGGCTAATTACTACAGTGGAATTGTGTGGCGGATACAGTAGCAGCACAAAGAGGGAGTGATTAACATTTTGGGGGGGGTAGAGAGATAAAACGAAGACCTCTAACATCTCATTCAGTATTGCAGATCCAGGAGATCTTTCAAGGATTCATAAGATTTATTTCAAGGACATGAAATTGGACATGAAATTGGAGAATATTTGGGTTGAAATAGTTGTTGAAATGAGCCACACTCATTTATTCTTTCTAATTTTAGGCAAGATTAAATTTATATTTTTTGCAAGCAGGGCAAGCTATATAATTTGTAGAGCCCCTAGTTCAAAAATGGAGGGGAAAATGGTATTAAAGAACGCTAATATAAAGTTTTTCCATCCTGTGGTTTTCTTTTGGAATTCACTGTGTTATTTTTATTTGCTGTTTAATATTGTCCTAAGTTTCCTTTAAAAAGATTTCTTAATAATTAATGTGGATTTTATTAGATATCTTTATATTTTTTCAGTGCCAGTTTTAAACATTAACCCATATGTGGAATCACATAATTTTTATTTCACAGTGCATGCCTGCACATGCATTTTATTTTTACCAGAAAAAAATAAACAACTATTTTGATTTCACTTCTTGATGTGGGCACATTCTACAGACATCTGGCTTACTATTGAGTATGAAAGAACAGAACAAAGAAGAGTATCTGGGGTGTCCTATCTTTCCCTTTCCTTCTATGTCATCATTTTCAGTGTAACTAACTGGCAAATTCAGTGAGTGAGAAAAGATATGATAGGGCTCCTGGAGTCTCATGGTTCCTAGAAAGCCATGGTCTTCTCTCTGCATATGAATCAAATTTTGGTTCAAATGAAAACTGTGGTCTTTGGGGGCTGCAGCACCTTTACTTTTTTCTCCTTATTTTAAATCTTTCCGTGCATTCACCAGAATGCTAAGCTCGAAGGGCATCAGGAAGCCATGAGCTAATGGGGTATAAAATAACTATGGACACACATGTTCTTCATATCTCCTCTGCTCATGTTCATATTCTACGATTCTCTCAGACTTTACTTATAAAACACAAGTTTAAAGATAAAATCATTAAGATTTTCATGACACTAGTAGAATATCAAATCAAGGACAGGAGTCATGAAGCTGACTCTGTCCCAAAAAAGGAACTAAATGTATTTGGAGACTCAAGAATATGTCAAGTTACTACATTTCCTGATTTTATTACTTAGTACCATGCAGCTTCTAGATAGACTTTGTATTTTTAATGATAAATAATTTGATAATTTGATAAATTTATTACCTTGGTTCACAATCATCCCTCAAAAATACTACAATGTTATTATAATTGCCATTTATCCCAGAATATTTTGTTTTCAGTCAATTTGGACTTTTTCAAATAAAAGTTCATAGTCTACCAAAGGCCACAATGATAGGACTAAATATATAAGGTACACAAGAAAATAATTTAATATTGAACAAAATCCCCCTACAAATACCTATGTGACTACAGAAGAATAAGGTTTTCAACTGTACAATAAAGAGAAGTCATTAACATTGCATAGAGGTCGAAGCACAATCTTGTTTATATAACAAAGGGTGATTTATATGCCTCTGTCTCTTCAATAAGAGAGTGTTGTTAAAGCTGGGCGCGGTGGCGGTGCCTGTAAGTTTCAGCCTATGAAGTGACTGGGGCTAGGGATTGCGGGTTCGAGTTCCACTTGGGGCAACACAGCTAGACCTAGTCCCCAAAAAATAGCTGGGCGTGGTAGCAGGTGCCTGTAATCCCAGCTATCTGGGAAGCTGAGGCTGGGGATTGCTTGAGTCTGTGGTACCCCGGACAACGTGAGCCTGCAGTTCCATGGGCAAAAAAGCGAGACTTACTCTTAAAAAAAAAGAGAATGTTGTTAGTAAAATTTTTGTGCCTATGACATGAAATGCTTTACTATTCATTTTTTGTTTTGCTTTCTTTTAAAATTGACTTTTAATGTTTTTCTTTAAATCAGTTCACTTTTTTTACTTAAATGCATTCATTTCTTTTTTTTAGAGACTAGTTGCGCTGTTACCTGGGGTTGTTTCAAACCTGCGGACTTAAATGATCTCTAGTCTCAGTCTCCCAGGTAGCTGGGATTACAGGTGTGTGCCACCACACCTGGCTTAAATGCATTCATTTTAAATAGAAACTTTCTTCTATAATTAGGAATCTAAGTATGGTAAAAATAGATTATTATAATTAAGAATAGATTTGTACATGTTTACTGGTTCAAATCAATTTGCAGAAACATGCCTGTCACAGTGCAGTGATAATAATTGGGTTCAGGATTCCAGCAGATTTTCTGCTACACACTACTCATTGTATTTACAGTATAGCAATTTCCCATTGTAATAAGTAGCCATTTTAAAGACTCTGACATAGATCAGACACAACACAGGTCCAAACTCTACATCACTACCTGTAATTTTATTTCACCTTCTTCCAGTGATCATGACACCTCATTGAGAGAAAAAACAACCAAACTTGGGGATTTGCTGTATTTATGCAGCCAGAGGGAAAGCCAGAATTTTTCCTCATCCCCGTATTCTTCATGGTTTTTCATGGGACTTTTCTGATTCTCAATGTGAGATAATCACATTAAAGGAACACACATTTAAAATATAAAGTTGGAACATTATCTTTTAAATGAGCAAGATAGTCACCAACATACAACATATGAACAGTACCTCCTCAAGCATTCATCTATAGACAGCAAGAATGTGCACCAATGTTTTCAAAAACCTAGGACATATACACAATATGATTTGGGGAACTATACAAAAACATGTTTGAAAAGCACAAGCAACCAGAGTGAGGAAGTTACAAACTTCTTAATTTTTTTTTTCTGGAGGACGTACCATAATTTTCAGTAGTAGGAAGATCAATTTCTGTGCAGTTCATTTCCACAAACAGAAAGAATAAAATGAACAGAAGAGAATTTCAGTACTTCTGGTAACATCCCTATGCTTCTAGAGAGAAGAATAGGAAGTAAATCAACTATTGTTAATGACTCTGGATATGGAAGTATGGGGAGAGTCAATGAGGGCAAGAAAGATTAACTGCTTTCCAATTAATAGGAGGAGGTTGGTGACAGAAAGCTCTAGAAATAGAGACAAGAAAAAAAGATGTGACTGCATCCATTACCACCAACTGATGTTTACCATTTGGTTTCCGATCTTGTTTATCAGGGTAAGGGCGGTTGCAGGAGGAATGCTTGAAGAGTACCTGTCATTTTCTATTTATGATTAGGCAAATAAATGTATTGGTTATTTATTGTTTACAAAATGCAATTACCAGGCACTGGGAATAGAAGTGAACAATGAGACAGTTCTGACATCACAGATTTAGCCAAGTAGAGAAATGGTCATCAAAACAAAAATGCTGATATAAATGAATGCCATGATTGGGTTGGGGGTTGGGGGACTAGGTGAGTGCTGTGATTCAGTATAAGAACTTACCAGGTACTGCTCACTTGGCACTTTATTTTTTTTTTTTAAAGAGACTAGGCCTCACTATGTTACCCAGGGTTGTCTCGAACCCACAGACTCAAGTGACCCCCAGCCTCAGCCTCCCAGGTAACTGGGATTACAGGCACGTGCCATCATGCCTGGCCTCACTTAGCCTTTAAATTTGATTGGCTTACTTCCTGGTCTACAAACTGCTGTTAGTAGCCTTCACTGCAGCCTTCTACCAGTTTTGTTGTAGTGCAATCTGACTGTACCTATACCAGGCTCATGCTACTGGTGTCCAGCCTCTTGCCCTGGGAACTTCTCTGAGTCCCTGGTTTGACATGACTTTGGGAATCCACTCACCACTCATACTTGTGCAACCCAGTATGTGGAAGAAATAATGGCATGTGGGAACCTCTGCAAAGACGCTTGTTTCTCTCTGAAGTTCATTGGTTGTATAGTTTGAGACATATTTCATAAGACTTGTCTTGGGAACTAAGTAGCCAGTTAGTGATAGAAGTGGTCACCTCAATGATGCATCTTTATATTATCTCACCTTCATTCCATGATTCAGTTCTCCCCAGTAAGATGCCAAGCTGGTTCAAACAGGTTGGTGAGAAGGATTTCTAGATTTTAGGCATTTGTCATTTAGTGGCTAAACACAGGTCTGTTTTTAATTAAATTATATTAACTTTAAGTAAATTATATAATTTAAAGGGTAATTAATAGTTAATATTTATCTTAGTCCATTTTATTGTTGTTCCTCTTTTTTTAATTGTTGTTCTTCTTAACCTTATAATTATTATATTTGTTTGGTAGAAATACTGTATGGTGGTGTTTTATGTTGCATTTCTTCTGAAGTACATATTCATTCACATTACATTAGTAGCTTGTTATCAGCAATCATAGATGTGCCATCACAGAAATAAGTATATACTACAAATTAAGATTTGATCAATTATTTTGACTGTCTAGATTTTTAAAAATGGGAAAATCTTTAATGTAAAGTGTGCCATGTCTCTATTAGTATCATTGTGAATAGCACCAAAAGCTATGTTCTAAACCACTCTTGAATTTAGTAAAAAAAAAGTCACATCACTTATAAATAAGTGAAACTGATATATCTTCCTAGTTTCACTTTCTTTTTAAGTGTTAAATTCATCAATGTTTGTATTGCAACTCTACTCTTATCAGTCACAAAAAAAGGTTGGCTTTGGATAAAAAACTTCAGCAAAAATCAATGAACTAATTCTTGAAATTCATTTGACTATATAAAGCTTAACATTATAAGCTTTATATATGATATTTTATAAATACATTCTTAATATGAAAATGAAGAAGTGCACTGAACATAATTTATTTCATCAAAAATTCATGCATGCATACATACATAAACATATATACACAGATACATATAGAGCTAGTTGTTAACTTTAATCAGCACTCCATTATCTTATATTCATAAAGAAGTGTTTATCTTGTACTATATATGTGGATGAACCAAATATAAGACAGACCATTTTAACCAGGTCTGGTTAGAGTGCAGACCCTTAAACTGAGAATTTGAAACTAGAACATCCACCAATAAGACAGCAATAAGCACCATGTTGTTTGTAGGGTATTGATAAGATTTGATATGCAGTAGCATCACATTACTAAGCTATTGCTTGTGATGATTGGGACAAAATTCAGATGTAATATGAAGTATTTGGTAATATAGTGTCTACCATGTGAGCAATATGTACACTTAAGTAGTATGGAGCTATAGTAATGAAAAAATCATGAAACTTGTAGATCCTCGTTCAACCTCCTTTTTAGAGCATTAGCTCAGATGTCTGAGCAGTAGGACATCCCAGTTATAAGCAGCTTCATCTGTTTTCAAATCTGAACTATATTAAAAATAGAATGTTGTTTAGAGACTGTTAATCCTCACATAGCGTTGAGATGACAGTCAAACCCTTTTTTTTCAACCCAATGCCCTATGGAGCCAATGGATAAATAAAACTTTCCAGGATACATATTGTAAGATTCCCAGAAATCCCTGTGTGATTCAGCAACCAGTTTCCCAGAGAAGTGGTCAATCCTTTTCGCATCTTTATGTTGTCTTTTTTTCTTTTCCATTCTTGTTCTTACACCTGTTGTACTCCCAAATAAACACATTCGCTCAAGTTCTGCTTCTGAGGAAACCTGAACTTGTTATGATGTGTGTCTTCCACATTAAAAACATTAATTCAAATGGAAACCTGAATGCCTACATTTATTGCAGCACTATTTATAATAGCTAAGATATGAAGACAGCTTAAACGCCCCAAAACAGGTTAATGGATCAAGGAGTGACTTATATACATAATGGAATACTACTCAGCAATAAAAAAGATAAACATGCCTTTTGCAGCAATATGAACATAGCTGGAATGGTTATGCTCAGTGAAGTTGGAAAGAAAAGAAAAAAAAATTGGATGATTTTACAGATAGGAAGAATATAGAGAAATTGAACAAATGGTCAGAAATAAAAACAAAACAAGCAAGTAAATTATAGATCTGAGATTCACAGCAGGGAAGGGGGAAGCAGAGAGTTCAAAACAGGGAAAAGAAGAGCATAAAGGAATATGGTGATGGTTCCTATGTGGTGGAAGATTTACTGGGATTATACCTGAGGGGAGAAATAAAATATATATATATAAAAGTAAAAAAATGATGTATGAAAATAAAGATTGAAAAATAAAAGATGTAAGTCTTACTTGGATGGGTACTACAGATGTGTAAAAAAAAATTCTGAAAGATCAGGTGAAGGTATCATATGGTCATATGAAGCAAAGGAGGGGTTCAAGTGAAAGGAATATTTTGTGTGAAAGTCTTAAGGTAAGAAAGAGTTTGGTATATTTCAGGCAAGTAAAGAAGACCAGTGAGTGGATAGAGAAAGCAATAAGGAGAATGCAAGAGATAAAGCTAGAAAGTAAGCAGGACACTGAGTTTCCTTCTCTATGGAGAAGGCTTCTTTGTCACAAGAGAAAGGTTACTTCAGTCCACTAAGACACTTCATGTTTTCCTCCCTTAGTCCTATTTTCAATGTCTTCAAAATTAGATTTGTAATGAAAGTGAAACTGTAGAACTGAAGACACCCTGGCTCATATTTTTTTGCTGTTTTTTAGTGTAATTCTTTGCACAAATTATAAAATCTAATTTAAATAATAGACAATAAATTTCACATTAATAAATGCTCTGTGTAAAATACAAGCTATGCCTATTATCAGTCACCAGCTATGAAACGTGGGAGGTCATGACATAGTCTATATTTTTTTTTTGAGAGTAGGTCTCTCTATGTTACCTGGGATAGTCCTGATCCCGTGGACTCAAGTGATTCCCTAGCCTCAGCCTCCCAGGTAGCAGGGATTACAGGTGCCCACCACCACACCCAGCTTCATAGTCCATATTTTAAAGATAAGTGAATTAAGATCTGAAGCATAGGCAAAGGCCAAAAAGAGAACAAGGTAGTTCTACAAAGTGCAATCTTTGCTTACAGAAGAATCACAGAATTAACAATGGAATTTAGACAGAATTAATCACATTTAAGCTCTTTCGTGGAGCTGAAGGAGTCTCAGCCCAAAGTTACATGGAAGGAAATTGTTTTACTTCATATCAATAAAGTCAGAACATGTAACAGAACAAGAATTACCCCTAGTAGAATGAAACTGCCTGTTGTCAATGATGCTAGATGTGGGATTTTAAAAAATCAGCACTTATAATGCTTTTTAAAGTAGCTCCTCCTACACAATAAGCATTAAGCAACTGGTAATTATGACCTCCAGAATGTTTACCATGGTGTGATCACTTGACTTTAAAAGTCTGATTTCCTGACTCATATTACAATAGTAGTTGAAATCCATGTGATTTTGAAATATAATTCCAGCTAGTATCACCAGGAAGAAGAGCTGTTTCAGAGGCTATTTCATATGAATTCAGTCATATAATGTGATAGCTTCGGTTCTTTTTTTATAATATAATTAATATTTTTTTTATTTTTGGATTTTGTACAATACATGATTGCATAATTGTTGATCCCCTGGGGATTACCCCACCCCACCACACCCCCTCTGGTCTCTTTGCCTCCTTTCTTTCTGTTGTTTTTCCATGTTTAGCCCTTTAGTCTTTTTTTTTTTTTTTTTAATCTTCATTGGTCATTCCGAGCGCCTTTGGCTTGTATCCACGCTTCTTGTTTCTTGGCGTCTGTTCTTTCTGTTGTTTTCTGCCTCATTTTGCTGCTCCATCCCATTATGTTTCAGGTCTTTGTCTTTGGGGACCTGACTCCCAGTCGTTATGTTTTGGTAGAGCTGCTCCTTGATGGGGACAACCATCGACTGATGGTAGATCTCCTAGTCTCCTTTTCAGGAGCTTTACTGTTGGGCCACTGCTTCAGTTCTGTTCCATAGCTTTCAGATCTCATCCTTAGTAAACACAAATTATGAGATGAGACTTTGGAATTGGCTCCATTTAGATGAACCTCTGCTTTGGAGTAAGTCCTTTCCAATGAGTAGCTTTGGTCAGGATTAAAACTGATTCAATATCTTTAACATGCCTAGAAACCCCTACAGAAGTTTGGAAAGAGACTGTGGAGAAATATGTAAATTCTCAAAGCATTATGCTTTCATGGTTTTTCCATCTGGGTTAGAAAAACATCAAAATTTCCTGTTTTTTTTTTTTTTTTTTTTTGCCAAAGTAAGTATTATTTTTTTCTAATTTATTTATATATAAATTTCACATCATTGTAATACTGGAAATTTACCACCTCCTCCCGCTATTCCCCCCCTTCCCTACTGCCCAAAGTTGTGTGCTTCAGTTTGGTGCTTAGCTTTTGACTTTTCCTCAAGCCTTTTGTTTATTTTCCCCCTATATCTCATATATTAGTGAAACCATTTGGTTTCTTTCTTTTTCTTTTTGACTTGTTTCTACTAATATTAATTTCCTGTTTTTTTAAAAACACAACTAGATACCACAAGTTTCTGTTTTTTTTTTGTTTTCTCATTAGTTGTCAAAAATTTCAGTCTACACAGTTTCCCTGTAGATGTCCTGTGGCCTTTCTGATTGAGATCTCCTGAGTTTTTTAGGTTGTAGGTTTATGTCCTTTGCTTATATGTTTCTTTCCAGAGAGACTACGGGCTTCCCTCAAACCAAGACCATTTTCATTAATTTATGTTCCATGCTAGTACAGAATCTGGTACTTAGTAAATAGTCAAAAAGTGCTTGTAGGATCCTTTAGAAATTACTACAAAAGAATTATTAGTCCACCAAGTTCCTGAGAAACTTCAGCAAAATACTGAATACAAAAGCTTAGCACTCTCTGGATAAAATATTTATTCATCATTTATCTGTGTTATTGGCAGAATGGTTAGACACTCTTAGAAGGAGAAATTACCAACTCCTTGACCTGTGCTGTCCAATGTGGTAATTACTAGTCATGTGTGACTATTAATATTTAAATAAAAGCATTAAAATTAAAATTTTGTTCCTTAGTCACACTAGCTGTATTTCAACTGATTATAGCCAATATTGACTATTGCACAGACAGCTCAGAATGAACATTTCCATCAGTGCATAATGTTTTTGGAGAGTACTAGCTTAAGATCTTAAGGAATTAAAACCCATAATCTTTCAGTAATTGTTTAGGCAACAACTTGATTGTTTTGTAGACCTGATACTCAACACTGGTGTTCAGAGGTATTTAGAAAGCCAGTCTCTGACTTCATGAATAGTCCAGATGCTAAAGCTAGTTTTAGAAAATAATAAAAGCTGAAGGATAACATTTATAAACACTGAACCAAGATACTGTGGGATGAATTTAAATTTTCACTGGGACCTGGAGACTTACTCATTTAAGCATACTCTGCTAAGCAAGTGTATTTGGAGGTATCCATGCACATGTTTGCCTTTCATGTCAAAAACTGAAACCCCATACATTCACTTAAGAAGTGTTTTCCAAATCTTCTGAGATCTTTAAAGTACCTGGACCATATGTTGGCAAATGAAGAACTTTTGGGGGAAGCAGTGCTGACTCAAACATCCAAATATTCCTTGGAATTAAACATGAGGATATTTGACATATGATGACTCTTACATAGGTTTTGAAATTCTTTCCTGGGGCCAGAGAAATACTGAAGTTGGCAAAGATAAAGCTGAAACTCCTAGCCGACCTAGTAGCAGTAAGGGGAAGTCTAGTCCACATGCTGTCCCTGTCATAATAACAATCAAGTATCTTTATGAAGAACTTATATTCAAGAACTTTATATTTAGGTTAAGATTGGAGATATAAGAAATTTTGACATACACTGTATTCTCAAAAAATATGAAATTTAACTGAAACAGAACATAGGGAATTAAAATATTAATGCTTTTGAGTTTTCTGCTGGGTATGGTGGCGCATACCTGTAAGCGACAGCTTATGGAGTTGCGGTTAGGTCTGGCGATCGTGGTTTGAGGAGACTCAAACCTGTGGCAACACAGCAAGACCTAGTCCCAAAAAGTAGCTGGGCGTGATGGTGCGTACCAGTAATCCTTGCTACCTGGTTAGCTGAGGTTGGGAATTGCTTGAGTCCATGGTACCTCGGGCAACATGAGCCTGTGGTTTCATGGGCAAAAATAGCGAAAGACTAGTCTCAAAAAAAAAAAAAAAAAAAGCTTTTAAGTTTTCTTATAGTGAATGCGCCATATCTTTCTGAACAACCTGTCGGAGGTTCTATCTTTAACTGGTCTGTCTTCCTTGCTCTCATGTCTTCCTTGCTCTCTTCCTTGCTTTTCAAGTTCTATTTTTCTCTCTATGTCATTATCTACACTCAAATTCTCCTTTTCATATTTCATGGCTCCAACTTGGTTCAGCTTACATTGAATTACTTTTGATCAAAGGAGACTTCAATGCTTATAAAAAGGAATACCTGTGGTTGAATATTTATTGCAGCACTATTTATAATTGCAAGGACATGGAAATAACCCAAAACAGATGAATGAATGAAGAAGATGTGGTATATATACACAATGGAATATTACTCATCAATTAAAAATGACAAATTTGATGAATTTATGATAACATGGATGTACCTAGAAGAAATCATATTAGCAGAAACAAGCTAGAAAGAAAAAGAAACCAATGGGTAATAGGAAAAATAAGCAAAAGGCCAGGAGAAAAAGTCCAAACAAGCTAACAACCAAATTAAAGAACACACTTGGGGGGGATGGGGAACAGAAGGGAGTGGACAGCGAGGGAAGGTTGTGGGTGATTCCTGGGGAATTCAAAGATGTGAAATATATATATAACAAATTAATTAATTAATTAAAAAATTACATTTGAGGCAGATTCATAACTGACTGCTTGACTTCTAGTACATTTACTCCCATGCCCTGTACCCCAATAGCATTTGTTTGAGCTTGCAAAAGTACTTGCTTAAATTTTTTTTTGGGGGGGGCAGATATTTTTTCAATGTTTTCCTATTGCCTGTGGAATAAAGTGCATATTCTTCAGCCTGATTGTAAGGCCTTACACAATGTAATTATAACCTATTTTTCTAGATTTTTTTTCTCATTGGCATTGATACTCAAACTAACTTGGAATATTTGCTGTTTTTCCTCCCACCTTACCGTTATCTTTCCCAAACTAATTATCTGCCATTCACAATTTCTTCCAGTTTGATTCATTTTTTAACTTTATAGCATTTCACTTATAATCTGCCAATGGCACTTTGTAATATTTTGCCACGTGTTCATCTTTCAATTTTTTTTTCGTGGAAGAGTTTTTTAGTAAAGATTCTTATAATAGAAAACATATATACAAAAATATACAAATCATGGATTAGCAATCTGATGATTCTTTTACAAATTAAACACACCTATATTACAACTATGCAGACCAACCACAAAGCAACTCAGAGATTTTCTTGAATTTCACTCTGTAACCATTTTTCTGACTTCTATTAACATAGGTTAGTTTTTAATTTGCTTTTATACTTCATATAATGCAATCTTATAGCTTGGGTTCTTTTCTGAGACTAGTTCTCGCTATTTTTGCCTGTGGAACCGCAGGTTTAAGTTGCCCAGGGTACCACGAACTCAAGCAATCCCCAGTTCCAGCTTTCCAAGTAGCTGGGATTACAGGCGCGCACCACCACGCCCAGATATTTTTTTGAGACTGGGTCTCGCTATGTGCCCTGGGCGGGACTTGAACCGTGATCCCTGGCTCCGGCCACTGATTCCTAGGCTGACACCTACACGCATGCACCACCATGCCCGGCCGTGGATTCTTTCATGTCTAAATTTCTCATTCATTACACATTTGTGAAATTCATCCATATTTCTATATATAGCAATACTTTTCTAGTTTTGGTTGTGTTAAATCATTTTACTAGTATATGAATATGAAAAATTTACATTTTTCCTGTAAATGGATAGTTAGGTTGTTCATAGTTTGGGAATATTATGAATAATAATGCTAAGGACATTTTTATGCATATATTTCGATGAATATATTTCATACTTTTTTTTTTGGTATTGTATACCCAGAATGAAAATGATGAGAGAGGACATGTGTTTGTTCAGATGTAGTATAGATATTGCCAACAGTTTTACAAAATGATAATACCATTCATACTCTGACTAGCAGTGGAAGAGAGCTGTGTAGCTCCATAGTCTCAACAATTCTTGGAAAATTGTCACTTAAAAATTATTTTATTGGGCATAAAGTAATATCACATTGTAATTTTAATTTAAAGTTCCTGATGGCTGATAATATGAAATATATTTTTATTGATTATATTTCCTTTGTGAGGTGTCTATTCAAGTATTAATTTTCCACAATGATTTTTAAGAATTCTTTATATGTTCTGAATATAAACCTTTTCAGATACATATGTTACAAAAACTTACCTCAAGTCTGTGGCTTGTCATTTTTATATACTTATGCCACATTTTGACAGAAATTTTATATTTTAACAAAATTCAGTTGTGTGCATATTTTATATCACTAATTCGAATGGACATTGTTAGTCCAGGTCTGAGTATTGTTCATTATATTTCCTAAAGTTTTGATTATAGTCTTGCATATATTAAGAATTTAATTTTTTGAAATAAATTGCTATATATGTGGAACATACATAGCAAGTTATTAAAAGATGTAATGATTATAATGGAATAGCACAGTCAAATGAAAATTAAGCAAAAGCTAAATATCATGAAGCAAGGAAGGACATTTTAGGCAAGAAAAATAGTTCTATTTAATTGCAATAGTGAAAAGGAGAGAAATTCATTGGCTTTTTTTTTCTAAAGTACTACTTATTGAGTTCCATTTATGTGCAAATAACTTACATAAACAATTTCACTTGATCTCAATAGCAATCCAGGAGGTAGACACTATTTCCCTCATTTTGAAACTGAAGAAACTATGATTTAGTGAAGTTAATGTTCTGCAAAATTTTGAGTCTAGTAATGTACTGTCTTGAATGCTTACACACTTCTATTCCCACCAATTAAACTGTAATTCTTAGTAAAGTGTTGTGTTTATTCCCAAACCTATTTATGACTGTTTTACTTGTTATTATAATCATTCAGTTTAAGAGTTGAAAATGTGTGCAAACTATTGAAAACCAAGGGAATGTTTTTGAAAATTTTCAGAAAGTACTTGAAAAGTTACTGTGTATTTGATGATTATAAAAGATTGAGGGAATAATTTTAAAAATCTGGAGGGATTCTATATTGAATCTAGAAAAATCTAGAAGGATTCTATGCATCCCAAGTATATAAAAGAAACTAAACATGAAAATCATAAACCACTGATTATGGGTGTTGTTTAAGAAAAAAAAAGTTAAAAAAAAAAACAAACCTTCAAAACTCTATTCAACAGACTGATACACACAGAAAAGATATTCACTAATATCAAAAGTTGATGGATGAATATAAATTTATATGACAAGTTGGTATAAAATATTTTTGGGTATATGTGTATCATTTCTTATAATTTCTCTACTTTAAATCTTTTTTTCAATTTTCACTTCATTTTAATTTTTTTTATTGAGGAAACATTGGTTTACACTGTGACTTATAAATCTGGGTTCTCCCCTTTCATGTATGAATACCACACAAATTCATAACCAAAACACCCACAGTCCATGTATTCCTTCCCTACTTTGTTTCCCTGACCACTCTTCCTTTGCTTCTGATATCTTCAGTTCTATAGTAAGATTTCTAGGGTTTGTTATTGATCTCATCTAAGCAATTGTTTTTGATCAGCTGAATTATAATCAGGTATATCTCAATTGTAATTGAAAGATGTCACCTATATCAACAACAATAGAGTCCCATGCTCAACATGTGATTGGCTTATAGTAAGAGCTCAAAAACATTAGCTATCACTATTATTATCTGCTTCTGATATGCTAAAACTAGTTACTGTTGGGTTTGACTTTGAAAATTGTCATATGACAATCATTAACCGCCCAAATTAATTCAAACCCAACACATCTCAGATTCTTGCCAAAATATGATGACACTAATTAGATCATAGACTTTTCCCTCAGATAGTATTAAAATCTAGGAAAACTTTGATTAGACAGAGGACTTTTTAAAAAACAAATGTCATAAAATTTGGCTTGGATTGATACACATCAGATTCTGACAGAGTTAGGCAAGGAAAAACCCTCCTGAAATAAGTGATTTGCATCAAAAGTCACAGCCTGGGTATATTTTTGTAAGAATGCTATTGTAAGGACAATGTGTCTCATTACTGCTGCGCCCTACACTTCATTTTTAATTATTGATATCATTCTTTCCTTCCCTCTCTGCCCAAATAATTGTACCATTTAAACATTAAAAAGGCTAGGAGTCAGTGACAAAATAATAGAATCCATGATTTAAGAAATGGATTGTTAAATGAAGATACCCTCTGAGCTATACTTATTCCCTCTCTTTGCTCATGGACAGGGATTCTGAAAGTTTTTCGTGTTCGAACACAATTCATCCTCATCCAAACTAGCTACAGGGCAATGGCAGAGAAGAGCAGCAAAAAGAAATAGGCATGTTGGTGGGTGTGTTGGTAGGTCACTGGTCCTGGCTCATTTCCCCCTACCATCTGCCCCAACTGTTCTTGGTATGTCTTCTTAGAGTTAGGGCTAGAGTTTACCCTCCAGTATGTAACATTATCACTGTAAGCTTTCTCTGTGGCATGGGATGCAATGGTCTAGCATTTATACTTGTATGTCTGGGATTGATGAGATTGGTAAGAACTCTGTAGACCCATAAAATTGATGAGTCCTTGAGAGCCTGTTATACTTCAAAGCAGAAAGCTACTTTAACCAGTGTTTTCAGCAGATTAGATCTCTAGATGAAAGAGTGAGATTTTATAGCTATTCATAAGATTTAGATTTTATAGATATTCACCTATGAAGTTCGAAAAATACACAGCAATATCATAGATCAGATTCTGCCCTATAATCCTCCTTGCCACAATCAGGCAAACTCACTTCACATGTTAATCCCTGGGCTTCTTTGTTAGTATTCAGAGAATAGAAAGAAATAAATGAACTTATCAAATGAGGACAGCTTTCTGGCTCCTGGCTTGTCTGATTACTTTCTTCTCTGAGCACTTACAATGTGCCATATTCCCAGTCTTGAATACCAGTGACTAAGGGTCTGTCATCCAGTCACACTGTAAGTTTTCTTGAAAGTAAAACAATGTCATATATATATAGCTTATATCCTCCTTTGTTCCAAGTACAAAATTCAACTAGAGATTGAAGGGTGGTAAGAGGGGCATATCAGAACATGAATGACTGCCTTGTGCTGAATTTAAACAGCACCCAAGACCTTTTTGGAAGGCGGCTGTGCTCACCACTCTACCACCAACACTCAAGACCTTCTTGGCTCAGTTACAAGCTATATTGTCTTCCAAGGTTTTGACTGCATCATTGTAGAAGTCTATTTGCCAGCTTATATTTACACTGTAATAAAATTAATGTAAAGTGTAGGCAATTCTACAAATTTCCACCAGACCAGAGTAGGACTGTCTGTATCTTTTTTCAGAATCCAATTTATTTTAACACATTTTATTATTACCTGGACCAATGATGCCAACTAAAATACCAAAGTGTGAATATAAGGAGTGAAGTCAGCTCAAATACAGCCTAGCAGGTCTCTAGCTGAAAGACCATGAACAGGGTTAGTGTGAAGAAGCTGGCACTGGATAGCTTAACAAAGTGTCTACAAACTCAGAATCAAATTAATTAGAACTCAGAATTAATACCACATAATATTCTGAAGCTTGTTACAATTAGAATTAGAAGACTGATGTTACCTTTCAAGCTGGAGAACTTCAAGGTAACCAGTTCAGCCTCTCCTCAATTCCTGAAAATAATGATTAATAGCTACTGGACTATATTTGCAAATAATTTTATAAGCACATCTCATTAAAACTTCCTAAACTTTTTATTGTAGGCATACATTTAGTTTCATCTAGTTTGCTAAAAGGAAAATAGCTGCAAAGACCAACTAGACAATTCCAGCGTCACATGGTGTTGTTAGCAGTGGAAATGAAATTCAAATCCAGGGAATCCAAGGACACTAAGGCTGAGAGAGTCTTCTATCAAGTCAGTTTTTACCTCCTTGTTGCCTGTCTCCAAGAAACAGAAAGGACTCCCATTTTATCTCTCCTGGCACCCTCACTGTTACTATTCTCTAGAAAATGCAAATCAAATGACTTTGGATACTCTACACTTTGCTGAACTTCCTTGTCTCTCAGAATTCCATGCCCTCTACAGAAGGTCAGGAATGGAAACTATTCAAGGACTGTGGCCTATTTACAGGACATTGTCATGTGTTTAGCATTATTTGAAAAAAGAAGAAAAAGGGAGGTATTTGTTAATGGGGTCCTGCCCTCAAGTTATATACAACTTTACTAAGCCAAGTCCTCAAGCAACTGGAGGGCAAGCTTATAAATAGTTCCATGACAACATCATGAAGTGTCCAGTGGAATGAAGACTACATGAAATAGGGGAATATACAAGGTTGCTGGGCAGCATTAAGAACCCATTTAAGGTTAGTCATCTTGTATTCGGAATGAGACCAGTTGGCATGGCCACACTTTTCTTCAGTGGTGCTCAGCTATTTATGAGTGCAGTTGCACTATAGACAAAGATTTAAACTATACCTGGGTTGGGATTTTGCTAAACAAGTATTGTAAGAGATGACTTTTTATTCAAGGGAGCCATTACAATGATTGACTATGAAGGTTAGTTACACTAGGAACAGAGGGAAGACATGAAGGAAGTGGGACAGTGAAGCTGTGTTGATAGATTATAAATTCCAATGATAAAAGGATTGTATTTTTTTTTAGACTAGGTCTTGCTCTGCTGCCCGGGGTACCATAGACTCAGGTTGACCGGGGTACCACGGACTCAAGTGATCCCCAGCCTCAGCCTCCCAGGTAGCTGGGATTACAGGCACCTACCATGGTGTCCGAGTTACTTTTTCAAGACCAGGGCTCACTATGTTGCCCAGGGTAGTCTCGAACCTGAGAACTCAAGCAATCCCAAGCCTCTTGCCTCCCAGAACATGGACTACAGGCACGCCACCATACCCGGCTGATAAAAGGATTGTTGATTCAAGGCATGAGAGGAGCTAAGAGTGCTAATAGTGAAAAGTTACAATTCATATGGGCCAAAATGGTTGATGGTTTAATCTGAGAATAACAGATAAAGAAGGACTTAAGTTGGTTAAAGGAAGAGTGGAAGGTAGAACATTCCAAATTGGGGACATATATGAACAAGAGCATGAGGCTGTACGAAGGGTTAGAAAATAATACGGAATCCAGTCTTACTAGGGTATGAAGTTCAGGTGGGAGAATGGTAGAGCATAAATTTTGGTACAGCTTTGCTAGATGGGTGACTCAGGTGCAAAAGTATAAGGATTAACACAATCATTCCAGTATTGTGACAGAAGCCTGCAATCTTTATTCCTTTGTTGGTGTGAATTAGGTCTCTATTTAAATTGACAATATTACCCCGGTTAGAAAATCTTGTCACATTTTATCAGTAACTCCCTCTTCACCCCCATTTTAACACCTTTTGTTGACTCCATATGGCGAATGTATGTGTTTGCCTTATAGTATTTTGTGTTGAATGATTTAGAACAGCCACAGTTGACTAGAGCAGAGATTCAATGTATATTTCAAAACTTTAAAAAACTTAATCAAAAATGTTCAACTACATAGATTTACACAGAAATTTAGAGACAATCATTGCTGTCACCACTGCCAATTACGAACAACCAAACAAGTGTTTATATAACCAAAACCAATTCTCCACATTCCACATTACTCATTCATTTGACATTTGAGGACTGTGAGACTGTGACTTAAAAGAAAAATATATATTTGATCATGCAGATATTGTGTTACTGACACAAAGTTCCTCAAGTCTTTGGGATTTCTTAAATTGAGATAAAGAGATAGAGATTAGTGATAGAGATGTCTCCTTTGTAAACCAGGTGACTTTTGGAAGCATTCAGGGGTGGAAATAGTTGCTAGAAAAACCAACCACATGATCTGCTGGAACTTCTACCCATACCCCCAAATCTCATGGGAGGGAAGACAGGCTGGAGATTCAGTTCAATTGCTAATGACAAACAATTTAATGAATTGAGCCTATGTAATGAAACCCGTATAAAACTCCAAAGGACAAGGCTTGGAAAGCTTCAAGTTGATGAAGATGGGGAGGATGGGGGAGAATGACACAACTAGAGGGGGTATGAAAAGCTTTGTTTCCTTTCCCCATCCCATGTCCTGTGCTTCTCTTCCACTGACTGTTCCTGAGTTCTCATTTTTTATAATAAACCAGTGATCTAGTAAGTAGAATGGCTCACTAAATTCTGTGAGCTGCTCTAGAAAATTAATTGAATCTGAGGGGGGATTGTGAGAACCTCCAATATAACCGAACCTTTCTGTTAGAAGCACAGGCAATAGACTGGGCTTGTGACTGGTGCCTACAGGGGTGAAAGTGGGAGAGACATCTTGAGGCTAGAAATTTTAACCTGTGGAATCTAATGCTTTTTCCAGAAAGACAGTGTAAGAATTTAACTTAATTGAGTTGAATTCTTAGCATTCTACAGATGTCTGAGAATTGCTTGTTGGTGTGGGGAAGACTCCAAACATACTCTCATAATAACTGGATTCATGAATCATTTCAAGCACCAACAATAATCCAAGAACTGTGGTACATAATGGAGATATAAAAATTGAAGGAGCACCCCTTCCAGACTAGTGGGCAAGTCAAGTAAAAGGTACTACTAATGTAAGTGCTATATAAGGTTTGGCAGTATTATTATAAGGACTAATGGAGAAAAGGAAGCATGTGATTATTTCCCTCTTGCAATATATAATTTGGGTACAAAGTCAATTTATTCCACATACAAGTCATTCTAGAAGTAGGAAATTCAAGTAAAAAGTTGAGTCATGAAGTTTTTCTTCTAAATGGGTGCATGTGTGCTCCCCTGGGTTTAGGCTATTAGCTGTGTATTCTCTGGAAGAACGTTTAGACAGAACATTTTAAAAATTATTTGAACTTGTTTGTTAAAGTTATTTTAAATAGTAATTTAAAATGAATTTCTAGTGGTCTTAGATAGTCATATACTGAAGCTTTATTTGCTTTCTTTTTGTCAGATCTCTAAAATGTCATCTGATCAGAATACACCTATGTCCCACTTCCAGGATACCTTCATTATCTGATTAGCTTGGTGGAGTAGTAACTCAGCCATCTGTGTCAGTTTCAGCAGAATGAGGAGATAAGGATAAGAGGAACTTTCCAACATGTACTTGATATGATGAAATCACATATAGCCTCAAAATAGGAATATTATTGTCATTATATGTTTAATTTTTTAAAATATTTTATTCATTCTTTTAATTTCTTTCAAAGGTAAATGGCTGCAGGAATACTTTCCCTCCCCCTCTTTCATGCCCCCTCCATTCACTCAGACTAGTTTAATTTTTTTTTTTTTTTTTTTTGAGACTAGGTCGCGCTATGTTGCCGGGGGAACCATACTCATGTTGACCGAGGTATCGTGGCCTCAAGCTATCCTCAGCCTCAGCTTCCCAGGTAACTGGGATTATAGGTGCCCGCCACAACACCTGGTTGCTTTTTCAAGACCAGGTGTCGAACCCACAAACTCAAGAGATCCTAGGCCTTTTGCCTCCTACTGCTTGAATTACAGGTGCACGCCACCACGCCTGGCTAGTTTAATTTTTTTTAATTAAAAAATATATAGTGCTTAGATTCCAAATGACAAAAATCACTCATTATGACTACTTCAAGTTAATTGGAGTTATTGTTTAAAAAAAATTAGGGGATTATAGCTGTTAAATCTTTTCTGTTAGGACTGAGTGGTAGTGACTGTGTGGCTCTACCATATGGTTAGGTATTTTTTGTTTTTGCTTTTGTTTTTGAGACTAGGTCTCGCTATTTCTGCCCATGGAACCACAGGGTCACATTGCCTGGGGTTCCACAGACTCAAGCAGTTCCCATCCTCAGCTTCCCAGATAGCTGGGATTACAGGTGCGCACCACCACGCCCAGCTAATTTTTTGGAACTAGGTCTTGCTACGTTGCCCCGGGCGGGACTCGAACTGTGATCCCCAGTTCCCACCGCGGCTTCCCAAGCTGCCGCGGTTTTCTAGGCTGCTGCTTACAGGCACAGGCCACCGTGCCCCATTACCATATGGATAGGTTTTAACACCGCTGTCCAGAAAGGGTGGCCAGAAATCAGGAGTGAGAAAGAAAAGAGTAATCTGTCATTTTTAAATAAAAAGAGAACGAAAATTCCTAAAATCCTACCATTTAGTTTTAAGGAGACAATGGAGATGTAGGGCTATAAGAAAAGCTGCTTCATGTTACACTTTTCTCTAACAGTTGCCAGCTGAATCCTGCTGACTCAGCTTCTCTTTGTCTTGCTTTACTTTGCTAACCCCAGACAAGATGCTACAGGGCATGGCTGGAAGAATAACTTCTGTCTCAAAGCCAACAGATGACTAAAATAAACATATAAAATTAAATCATTGTCCATGGACTGAAACACCCATTTTGTTCATTTGAGGCTTCTGACTTCCTTTTGGAACCACTTTCTTAAAAGGCCCAGATGTGACCTTCAAAGTCTTCATACTCTATGACTTTGTTTGTTCAAAAGTGATACATGCCATATGTTCAAATATTTAGTAATAGTATTTTTTATTGGCTGTCACTTCAGGATGAGTAGGAGTATGGTATAAGAAAGGCCACATTTCTTGAAGTATTGAAGCTGTATTAGAATTTGTGATGACAATTCCTTGCCTGATTTTTGGGAGGAGTAATTTGAAAGTTTTAATCTTATTGTCACCATTTCTCACATGTGGAAAGGAAACCAACTGGTTAAGTAAGTTTGACATGAAATTTTAAAATATACTCAGGATGCAAATAATTGTTTAAAATATTACTGACCCTCTGACTCTTGGAGTTTTCATCTGAAGTTTAAAATTATTGTTTATGCTTCATTCCAGTATATTAAACTAAAAATTGTAGCTTAATTATAAATATTCCCTAGCTTTTGAAAGATATAAAGGTCTGAGGTATAGCTGTATCAGAATCTTTTGGTTGTGAAAAAAAATTTTTGGAACATAAACCCATCTCAAAATTGGTTAAAGCAAAAAGAATTTATTGACTCATCTAACTGATAAGCCCAAAAGCATATTTAACTTCAGCTAACAAATTTCTCTCTTCAAGTCTGAGGTCTGCTTTCCTTTTGTTGACTATTTTGTAGCAATATGATTATCAATAGAGTTTTGGCAGCAGCAGAAAAAAGCTCCATTTCTTCGTCTTCTCCCTCTTCCTTCTCCTCCTCCCCCTGCTCCTTTTACTCTTCCTTTTTTTTTTTTTTTTTTTTTAAGAGACTAGGTCTCGTTATGTTGCCCAGCGTAGTCTCAAACCTGTGGACTCAAGCGATTCCTAGCCTCAGCCTCCCAAGACTGGGATTAAAGGTGTGTGCCCCCACACCAGGCTAGAAGTTCTATTTCTATGTAATACTTTCACCTATTTCAGGAAAGGCTCTAATTGGCTTGATTTAGATGATGTGCCCATCCTTGAACCAACCACAGTGGTAAAAGTCTTGCAGTATGGTTAACCTGCTCTTAGTGCAGCCAAAGATGAGTCTGACCCCATTAAAGTATTAAGAATAGTCTGGAAAGATGCATGATGGCCCAAAGAAACAATTAAATTACTGATATCAAAATGGTAATGGGTGTCATACCATAGTGTTGAATGACTGTTCAAAATCCACTTTCCCCTTATCTCCTGATAACTGAGCCCTTATTATATTTAGGTATCTTTGCCCCTCCATGTGACTGAAACTTCAGGTAAGAGCTAAGGGAGGAGGGCAATGGCAGGGCACAATGTCAAGATCTAAGCAAGATGAAGAATCCTGTTCATAGCATCCTGGCATGAGAGCATATCACAGCCCAACTGCCACAATGCAGACATCCACACAAGAAGGAGGTAGTGATAATTTATAGGATATTAGCTAAACAAAGGAGAACTGATCAAAGAAGTAATATATTACAAATCATTAGAACTAGGTTTCTCGCTATGGAAAAAGGGAGTTACAGAGAAGAAAAAGGAGGAAACCAGTGAACCCTAGGATACTGGGTTACAACTGGAGGCAATGTAGTGAATTTATGGGCTTCAACATACATAGTCATAATAAATAATAAATAAATAATATAAACATAAATAATAAATATTATTTATAGAAATAAATATAGGTGTAAGTATGTGTGTTTACAGCAGAAGTGGCACTGGGAATAGTAATACCTCATGGAAACTGACAATGCTCAGACATTGTCTTTGAAGTACATTCTCTACTAAAAAGAACCAAGGTTTCTTACCAATGCTCACACAGGTCTGAGACAGAAATATAATATAGAGCTAAATTAATCAAGTGTTCAAGAAAAGATGAGGGTTTTTTGAAGGGAGATAGGAACCAATTTTAAAGGTCTTCATCCGGGACAATTTGATCAACAAAATAATCTTAGTAATGAATAATAACCTACTAAATAAAATAAGAATGCAAGTGTATACTAATATAAATAAACAAATCAGGAATAAGAAGAAGTACTTGGTAAGAAGAATTCCAACTAACATATACTCAAAAAATGGTGAAAATAGAAAAGCACTATTTGGCAAAGTACCCTAATAATAATTATTTCAGGCAAGACTCACCAACAAATACTAAAATTAGAATACAACATTATAATAAACCTTTTGACTACCTAGTTTTAGAGAATATCCCCACAATTTAGTTATTTATTAACTTTAAAATGGAGCAGCTACCACCTAAATCAAATGGTTAAAGCTAAAAGCACCAGAAATGGGACAAATCAACATTGGGTGCCTTTGAGATACTGCATCAAGAAACACAATGCATCACTTCTATAGTACTTTGACCCAAACTACCTAACCTATATCTGCTCTTGAGAAAATATGACACAAACCCAAATTAAGTGTATATATGAAATAATTGGGTAAGACTATGTAGAAATGTGAAGTGAGAAAAGTCAAGGATTCTGGAATCTATTACAGATTAAAAGAGATCTTAGACTGGACCCTGGGACAGAAAAAGTTCATTAGTAGGACATTGGTGAAATCTGAATAAATTCCACAGATAACCTTGGATATAGTGAATGAAGTGAAGTTCATTATTAAAGTTAAATACATTATTAAAGTTAATTTTACCAGTTTCTTTTTATGTTTCAACATAGCTAGGAAATTTTAAAGTGTATATGTGGCTCTTTATGTTAGTAGTAAGCAGCACTAATTTAGAATTTTAATGACCTCTTAGTAAGCTGAATCACTCACTCTCAACAACCTCCTAGTTAACCTGGAACCAGCACTTGTGGAGTCTGGAAACTTGTACTGGGCTAAGGGTGAGGCAGTCTTCAGCAAGATCAGAAGGGTAGTTGCCACCAAGGAGTGAATAGTACGTAATGGTCCTTGGAATCATCTATCTTCTTTGTTGTAGTTAGTCTTATGGCACTCATCTAGAATAGGAATGAAGATCAGTGGACGTGCCACCTGACAACTGAAGTGAGAGGACCAGAATACTTGCTCATTCTCTGGTTTGTCCATGACAGCATCATCATGACGGAGTTAGAAGTCTTGAAAAACAATTTCAAAACATACTACAAGTAGGAGCATGAGTTCCACTAAGATAGTAAAAGCAAGGAGCTATTTCAGGTTGTTTTTTCATATCTCAAGTAATGTGCCAGCACTCACTGGGTTAACATTCTTACTTTATGCGTCTGGTGAATATACTCTCCATGATGTGCTCGAAAGCCAAATTGTTGTGATCTTCAAGAGAATTAAAAGCTTTCTATGTTTTATCCTTTTGACAGATAAAGCACATCTGCTACCATCAACACACTTTTAGGATGTGTCTCACCACACAAGTTTAGAACTATGTCTCCCTTTTCTTTAATATATTGGTATTCTACTGTCAGATGTTTGAACCACAAGTACTGTCAATGATATGCAAAGAAATTCTTACAGGGAAAGACACTTTGGGAGGTAAAAATAATAGTCTAGCTGCTTAACCAAAAAACACATCCTAAAAGTTTCTTTATGATTTTGGTCAAGACTATGGGTTGATGTGCCTTAGGGTCATCCTGAAGTGAGTAACCCTGTAACTCTAAATCACAGACAGTGTTATAGACCAATGTTACCATACTAAAACAACATCCCTGTATGCTACATTTATGTGAGCTTTGTTATTCTGGAACTCATGGAGCAATTTAGATTAAAAAAATCCTCTTCCTGTATTACTAATTATCTCACCTGTAACATACATGAATGTCAAAGACATCCACTACAATGATTTTTGTCCAATGTAGGAAATATAATTTAACACATTTTAGGAAAACACCAACTCCAACACAGTTCTTAATTTTTCAGAGTCTTACAATGTTCAGCAGTGAGTCAACATGTCAGAACATTAGGATTTATAAACCTGGGTAAAACCTTTCCTTGAGGTTCTCCATTGTAGGCGTGGAAGGAATCTGCATTGAGAAGGAGCTGAAAACCAATGCAAGCATCAAGAAAGACCAACGAAGTAAACTCCAAAGGAAAAGGAAAGTCTAGCTTTAGAAAGGCGAGTCTAGATTTAGATTTAAAAAGCTGTCAGTTCTTTTAGTGTTTACATCATTATTTTAAACAATGGAATGTTCTGATCTGGAGAATTCTATTTTCATTATGAGAATACTTACTAAGTATACTTACTAAGAATACTTAGCTAAGGTCTTTGAATCATGTTTGCTGCAAATGTTTGATGAGCTCATTTAAAAGCAAGAAGAAACAAAACAAAAGCAAGCAGTCAGTCACAACCTGGAGAGTTTTGCTCATTGTTATGAGATGTATCTTGAATGTTTTTTGTGTCTCTGAACATCGTTTGAATTGAATGACCTCATACTCAATTCGATCAATTGATTAGGTTATTTGATAAACGCTTTGGACTGTATTAAAATATTGTGCCATGGGTTATACATTCTCCACTTTCTTACACCTAGATCTCTTCTGGACAAGGGGAAAAACATTCGCGTTTTTTACCCAGACATTAAATTATTCACATTTGGAGGCTAATATTCTAAAGTCTTAGTCATGGAATTCATTAGGCATTTAGTTTTCAACATTTACCTAAATCTGTACCATACATTTCTCTTGGCCAAAACCCAAAGTGGAAATCCCCCAGAGATATATCTCCCATTTTTACACATCAACAAAAACCTGCCCACCTCATAATTTCATGGCCACAACAAAAGAAAAGTTGCGTGTGATTTTTTTTCTTTGTGGTCATTGCTAAAAGCTTATTCTCTCTTTATTTGAATCTGTTCCTGCCCTTTCTTTCCATTTTTCTTTGGCACTGAGGGTATAGAACACCTTAGACCATGACTGTGACACCTCTCTAGGATCTTGGAGCTGCTGCCTGGTTTAGCAGCAGTGGAAGCTCCAAGCAGAGTAAAATCACAGTCAGTTCTCCTCAGGCAGTGTAGAGGCATTACATAAACACAATCTCATTTAGGCCCTGAGGATATGGAATAGCATGCTATGTGTGTGTGTGTGTGTGTGTGTGTGTGAGAGAGAGAGAGAGAGAGAGAGAGAGAGGGGGGGGTGAGAGCGAGAGAGTGAGCGAGAGAGCGAGAGTTTCTCTATAACTAGGACCTTATAATCTGATAAAGTCTAAAGAGAAAATTCTGCATAGTGGGTTTTCTTTTAAAAGGTGTTGGCTAGGAGGTACACTAGACTAAATTCTTTTCTTCCTTTGTGGATTCAGAGCAGGCAGCAGCAAGCTGACCTTTCCCACCCTTTTCATTCACACAGTTCTAAGGCGAGAACCTACTTTTGTTCGTGGTGTTCATTCAACCTTCAGCCTCTCTGCCGAGCCTACCAATTAGTGTTAGTAATTGTGGCTTGATGGTCTGGATATGGGAAAACAACTGAGAAGATGGATTCATTTCAGGAGCTAGACCACTAAGAAGGCATCTGATAGAACATGGAAGGAGCAATTCACAAAGCTAAATAACAGTTTGGGGGAGTTAGAGCTTTGGTTTGGAAACTTTCTCTATCAAAGCCTTTTCATGTTACATCCATCAACTCATTCAATTTGCTTCAGATCCTATTTGCTACAATTAGAATAGATTAACAAGGTCAGACATTTGTTTACAAATTTCCAATGATTGATGTTTACATAAAATGCTAGAAAATGCAGATTATTTAAAAGTCTACACTGAGTCAGGGTAAAAAGTGAAAAACTTACATTCTATTTCATGTTTTCCCTGCCACTAGGGTATGTTTAATAAAGTATAGCTATAAATCAATCAGTTTTAAAGAAGGTAACTTGAAGACACAGCAAAATTCGTTTTAGGTTGCGTGAGCAGTAGAATGCTTAGCACTAGACTCCTATTAGGCACCTGGTGCTCAGGCTAGGGGAAGCTGGGAGTGGTTAAGCACAAGGCTTTAGCACAAACCTGGCCGAGTTTCAAGTCTCAACTGGCTGCCTTAGGTCAGCCTTTTTAACTTTTCCATGTGTCAAAATCCTCCTCTATAACAGAGTTAACAGGAATTTCTCACAGATTTGGTGTGAGGACTAGATGAGCTAATGTGTGTCAATTGTTAGAACATCACCTGATAAGCACGATACACATGTTCATTAAACATAAATGCAATGGGATGGTTAAGACCTTCTGGTTTGCTCCTAATCTGCTCACATGATCTTAAAACAATATTTCTTAGAAACTAATTTGCACAACATTCCTAAGAGGTTGGGTAATTGTAGAAGACCCAGGGTAGGGTCTGGCGTCTTGTCAGGTGGTGCTGTGGTGGAGTTATAACTTGTAAAACCCATTGCAGGGCACCCCATACCCACCACCATAAGTTATTGCTCACTGTAATTACAAGAAGCTTTTCATCACCTGGTGTTAATGAGTATGGTTACCTCCTTTGATCAGTGTTTTTGCTTCTACAGATGGATTAGTATTTTTTTAATTTTAATTCAAAAGGAAAATAAGCTCTTTGTCTATTGAGAACATATATTATGTAGACGTGACTATTACAATGCTATTAAAAATGCATACATGTTTAATGCACAAATTACATGTAAGAGGTAGCTTAATGGCAACACCCAAAGGTCCAAAGCTTTAGTTTCAATACTCATAACAGAAACCAATGAAATATTCATGTTAGGGAGGCATAGATGTCACATTTACATATGTATATTCTATCAGAAACAGGTAACTCATGCACACATTCACACACACATTCAACTATCTATATACCAAACACATGACTAAATCCTGAGTCATTTTTACTGTACAATGACAAACAGTCCTTCTTCAAATAAAACATCACAGGAGAAAATTGTGGACTAACTAGATCATAGTTGAAGTGTATAATCAGGATCTGGATCATAAAACTAAATTCCAAGTTGTAGTTATCCTTATCTTCCTAGCTCATTTATGCAGTGTGGTTTCACTTGGTAATTACAATGGCATTTTTAAAACTGGAGAAAAGATTCACAAGTAGGTGGGGGCACTTACATATGCTTAATTGTGGGACTCCAGCATGCCACTGCAGGCCACCAAACACTCTCTTGCAATGAGAGACATGAATGTTGAGAATTTCAGAGTGTTTTATGTTTCCTTCCCAACAGCCCATTGGGGTGTGTGTCTTGGAGGAGGGGTACTATCAATAAGGAAGAACATTTAATCTCCTGTTTCTGTGTTCCCTGTGGAGAGAGAAGTAGAAGAAGAACATTCATAGCCTCTCCCCACTACCTCACTTACTCTACCTCATGTTAAAAACAACTTGTCTGATTGGTGAATTTTAAAGGATATGTTGGCTGGACTGGACCTTTGGGAATGCTTAACGAATTAGCCTGACCATGTGACTCACACTCTGTCTTGTTCTCCAGGATGTGTTTCCTCAGTGGGCAGGTTTCTGTACAGGGTAATTTAAGTTCAAGGAGGTGGAACATGGGATTTTAGCTATCTCTGTGGCCACAGATGTAATGTTAGAGGTGCAGATCAGCAATAAAGCTGATATTTTAATCTCCATCTATTTACCTCCATGCCTTCATTCCGACATAGTTTAAATGCAACAGTCACAGGCTGGATTCATAATGCCCAACTTTGCAGAATTATGAGTTGGGATTATAAGTGTCATTCCTTTGATGCTCCTTTACTCTCAAGAATTCTGTCATATAGTATCTTTGATCTTGTGTTAAGAGCTCTTGGGATAAGCAGTAAAAGGACTATCAAATAAAAGAATCCCAAGAAACTAATGACCACTGAATCTTGGTGAAGAATGGAGAGAGAATTTTGGGTGTATTTTGGAATGATGTCAAATTCTTTTTGCCCTGGAGGAAATTGAAAAAATACAGTGATAGAAGGACCCATAAGATTCTGAGGGGGCTAAACTACCTTTTTGGGTAGTTCACATTTGTAACAATAATGCTGATGAGAAGATTTCCAAATAAATATGAGGCACCTTATCACACCTTAAGGAGAAGCAATAAAATTCACGATTCATGATGTTTTAATAGTAAGGTCAAACTTCAGCAAGAAAGACTAGGTCATACTCTGAGACACAGCAGCAGAAATAGTTGTTAATAATCAAGTGGCTATTTTCCAAAAGTGGTCTTCCACGTGTCTTGTAGTGCTCATGGCCATATGACTTACTCCTTCTAAATTGTACTGGTCATTACAGAAACCTTACAAGTTGGTGACAATGATACTGCATCGATTTCAAGACTCAGTTAGAAGAAATCTGGTGCTTCCCACTTGGTCTCTAGGAACAGTCACTCTAGGGAGAGACAACTTCATATAAGAAATCTGACTACCCCAAGACTTTCATGCTATTAAGAAGTCCAAGTTATTTACATGGAGGGGCTTATCATTCCATGTATCCTGGAAAACTCCAATTTTTCTTGGAGCTCAGCTCAGGCAATCAAACATGGGTGAGAAAAGTGTCTGGGGCATCCAGCTGAATCCTCTGTTAACTCCAGCCTGAACTGCAACTACCCCTCAAATTAGAATTGTTCAATTGAATCCAGTAAACCCATAGAATTGGGAACAATAATAAATTATTTTAAAAGTTATTGTTTTGTAGCCGGGTATGGTGGTGCATAGCTGTAATCCCAGCTACCTGGGAGGCTGAGGCTAGGGATCACTAGAATCTGCCTGGGTTTGAGGCTACCCCAGGCAACAACCTGGTATCTAGAAAAAAAAAAGTTATTGTTTTGTGTAGTCATTTACAGCAGCATATAACTGGAAAAGGCTTAACAATATGGGGTGTGAAAATTGTTTATAGTAATATTCCTGAGCTGTTAGAGTCAGGGAAGATTCCAAATGAGTTTGTAGTTAAAGTGGCATTTATATTGAACCAAAGTGGACATGTATCCACTTTCAACCTGGATTACTGCCAAAAGGAATAAAAACAAGCAAGCAAACAAAATCCATTCAGTTAGAAGACTAAGGACCTTAGTTTTTGACTGGCAAATTCCTGGAAAAGCATGTGAATTGTGGAGAAGGTATTTTTATGGAATCTTTAAACTATAAACATAAAAAATTAGAGATGCAAATATTTAAGTCCATACATAAATGAATTTGATACAATTTTAGGTGGAAACTGAAATAATCCTCAAAAGTAGGAATCAGCATTGAACACCCTAGCACTGAACACAAAAGAATAGAAGGGGAGTAAAGAAACATGCAGGACATAACTTTAAGTTAAAAAGCTTGAGCACTGGTTGCAGGACATAACTTTAAGTTAAAAAGCTTGAGCACTGGTTTGCTACACCTGAAAAAAAAACATCACTCCAGGAAAGAAGAGGAAGACTCCAATGGACTAAAAATTGACCAATAACTGGTTGTGAAAGAAGAGATGGAGCGACCAGAGGAGGGGGGCAAGCAGAAGGGAAGGAGGGAGGAACACCCCCTAAAAAAATTTTTTTTTTAAAGTTTAAGCACTGGAATCACAGTCCTAGGTTTGAATCTTGCTGTTCCCACTTATTAGCAGTGTGATCTTGACCAATAATTGAACCCTTGAATTTATAATAGCTAATCTTATTTCATTATTTATGAGATTAAATGAGATGATACATGCAAAATATTTATTGTCATATCTGGAACACAGTAGGTCCTTATCATAAAGAAGCAAGTGTATTATACTCTAATAGTTTAAGGGTTTTTTTTTGTGTGTGTGTATGTGTGTGTGTATTTTTGCTTGAAAAACATAAGAGCTTGTTCATCTAAGGGTTTTCAACAACTTCCTTTTTTTTTTTTTTTGAGACTAGGTCTTGCTATTTTTGCCCGTGGAACCCCAGGCTCTCGTTGCCCGGGGTACCACAGACTCAAGCAATCCCCAGCCTCAGCTTCCCAGCTGGGATTACAGGCGTGCACCACCACGCCCAGCTATTTTTTTTGGAACTAGGTCTCACTACGGGCCCCAGGCAGGACTCGAACCGCGATCCCTAGCCCCGGCCGCTTCATAGGCTGAAGCTTACAGGCATGAGCCACCGTGCTCGGCCTTCACCAACTTCTTATTGAGGGAGAAACTGAAAGTTTGCTGTGTAATATTTATAGACTGTTAAATGAAATTATAGGTAAGGAAGATTAGTATATGTTTCTAAAATAAGAAATCCCCTGAAGTTTCAGTGACTTGATATAAGCATTCATATTAACTTGGCGGCCAAAATGGGTACTTCTGATTGGTGAGCAAACTTCTCCAACTGGTAATTCAGGGCAATAACCCAAGCTTATTCCTCTTGGTCATTTTGCCACCTTCAACATATGACTTCTAAGGACACGCTAATATATAGCTTGAAGCAGACAGCAAAAGATTAAAGAATGTTATTACATTTGGAAAGCCTTAGGACCCAGGTTTTGGAAGGGCCTATCTAACCAATATATTCCGTTGGCCAGAAATTAGACACATGGAAAAAACTAATCACAAAGAAATTAGTGATCTATTTAAGAGCCCAGAAAATGCAGCAATCAGCAGTATCTGCCTCATAAGATATAGAAGCAAAATGACAATAATTAACATGAACAACAACAACAATTAACATGAAAATATATTCTTTGACTATATATATATATTACTTCCCCCTTTTCTGTTGAATGTTCAACCACTATCTATGAATCCTAATCATTTATTTCAAACATAAAGAAAGTTCTAGATCAAGAAATAGACTTGTAGTGCCCATCTGCGCATTCCTGTCAAGATTCTGGTGACCATAATTGGTTGGTAGTGTATAATGATTGTACATTTGGTGGTGATGCTAAGGTGAGACGTTGTGTACCTGCAACCACCTATACAGTACTGTAAACTGTTACCTGTACACTCTTCCTCCCCACTGCAAAAAAAAAAAAAAAAAAAAAAAAAAAAAAAAAAAAAAAAAAAAAAAAAAAAAAAAAAAAAAAAAAAGAAAAGAAATGTGATAGCCAAATCTTCTAGATCAAACTAGGTCAAAAATCAGACTATGTGGTCTGACATATAATTCTTTATTGATTTATGAAATTTTTCATTTTAAGTCTCACAAAAGTGAGTCTATGCTGTTTAGACATAGTCATTTCTAATTTAAAATTTAATATTTTTTTGCTTAGAAATTACCTTGACAAACTTGAAACTTTCATTCTACTTCTATCTCCTTGAAGACGATCTAAAAACCGAACGTGTGTATCATATGTACTATCCTGGCTAAGACACAAGGGGATATATTTGTCTTTGCGGGTTGTTGTTCTTATTCATCTGTTCATTGACTGAGTAGCTGAAGAATATTAGTGACACTTTTCTCTCAGTTTCTGGGTCCAGCAAAGTCACTCTGCATCCTCTAGCCAGCAGCAAAGCTCTGAGTCATCTGAGTGTCCTCAGGCCCACTTAGTTAATTGCTTTACCATTTATATGATGAAGGATACTTTACAGAGATATTTGCTAACTCTCAGATTTCTAGACTAGGAAGACATGTAATGGTCTTTCTACTCTAAGATTCAACTCTTGCTCAATTTATTCAAAGCCTTTCTCTCCATGGACTGCCCCTATTCAACACTTTAGGACTTGGCCCAAGGCACTGGGCCCTTTCTCAAGTACAATCTATGGCAAACTTGGTCATGCTCACTTTCTTTCCCACCAATACCAGGGGGAATATGTACTATCTCTTCTTTTTGAAAAGAGTTTATTTTTATCTTTATGACACCTTCTTTGCATACAGTTTTCATACAGACTCTTAAATTTCACCCTTGATATTCAAAACCAATTTCTTAGGACTAAAGAATTTAACCAAGCCAATTCTTTCTGACTTGATAAGACTTTCAGACTATTGCCTATGTTCAGTATTCTTAAAGTCAAAGGTAAAAGTTAGGAATTTCATAAATTATTCCCTCTGTATCACCCCAACTTGGGAGAGAGTGCAATAAAATGTTCATGGAGCTGTTTGAATGATATAGAAGAGGACAGAATAGATGAGACTTTTTTCAAACACATGATTTAATATCAAAACATTTTTTCACTGCAAAACTATAATAGGTTAATTCATTTAGACAGATTACTTCTATGAAAACAAATGAAATAACTTGAAATTGGAAATGTCCTGGAAAATTCTAATTGTATGGTTGCCATAAGTTGTATTGTACTTATGTAAATTCAGAGGGAATTCACTGTTTGGGAAAGACCACCAGGGGTCAGAGATAACTATGTGGTTAGCCACTCCTACCATTGCTAGCATGTGATTGTTGTCAGTGTACAGATGGGCCATTGTGTTCTTTCAAGTCCATACAGCAAATGTTCGCATGTGTTAAGTATCAACCCTCTACTACTCAATTTTTCTGAAATTCAGTGCTCAGAAGAATCTTCAGATAAAACTTGTTTAAAAATATTTTTTATTAAAAATATTCAGACTTTTGATCTTTAGCTTTGATTAAGTCAAAGTTGGGTCTTGCTCACGGTTTTTTTTAAATTTAACTTAATTTTTTTTAATACAAATTCAGTCATATTTGTACAGTTATGATCCATCAACTTTCCCTCCCCCACCCCCACTCCTCATCCACTAGCTCCCCACCTCCCTTTCGTTGCAAGTCATTGGTTGGTGTTTGGCCCATTGGTCCCTCCTCTTTTCTGGTGCAATGTCATTTCCCTGGGTGGGGACCTGCACTCCTGGGACTTCGCAGCCCATGCTGCTTAGATTTCCAGGGGTGTCTTTATAACACTACTTGCAGTTTTAACAAATACCCAAATAAGACTGCCTTGCTTGATAAAGGCTGAGGTGCTAAACCAGAGAGTGAGTTAGAAAAATAATAACAATAAAATTTAAGTTTCTTGCTGCAGTTCCAAACTTACACTAGATAAGTGGGGCCAAATGAAAAGGAAAAAAGAAATGGTTATGTGTCCAAATCAGAGAAGCACTTGTGGAACAAAGGGAGAACTTCTTCTTACCACTTGCAGTGTCTCTATGTATTCCATACTTACCCTGTTCTACTAGTTGGGATAAGCGTATTGGGCATTGAAAAGTTGTCTCCATAGAAGATGAGGCCACATATAAAACAGGTTATTAAAAATGTTGCCAATATGCTTAAAGGGCAGAAACATTGTAGAGAATTTTAAGTCAAAATTATGAATTACATTTAAATAAACTTTGACATCACTGGTGAATCTCCTGAAACAAACAAACAAACAAACAAACAAATACCCAAATAATGCCAACTCAGGTGGTCCTCAGACCACTCTAAAAAACATTAACCCCCAGTCAAGGGAAGAAAATGCCCATTGACTTCACTGCCTTATTCCATATCGAGGACTTCTCTAACTTAACATCACCAACCACACAATCACACATGGATGGCAGATAATGATTCTATGGCTTGGCAGGTTTCACTTAGATTACCTACTGGGGCAGATAGGTGCCCACTCAATAACCCATGCAGAATCAGCAACTGAGAACCACCTGTGATTCAAGAATTTGCTTGGTATTTTAGCCAACTGGACACAAACATACACAGCAGGTAGTTATAGAATTGCCAACTAAATAGCCTACACAGAAATGAGCTTTTGTTGAGCAATTGGCCAGTTTTTGTCTTGACAATAAGTAAGTCACCGTTTTTAAAATATCTGATTTTTTTCCCCTATAGGAAGATATGCTCTTTTAACTTTTCCTTTAAAAGTTAGGCATTATATGAAATATTCTTGTTGTCAAAGAAACTCTGAAAATTATACTATCATCATTTGCATATGAGGTATGACAGGAAGGTTATATTTATTTTCATGAGCAAAAGCAGGACAGAAGCTATTGGTAATTTATTATTGTTAAGATTTGGTGGTGTTATTATTGTTGTATTGCTGCTAGTATTTTTTTAAGGGTCAAAATTCACTAGAACAATCTCATTTCTGGGCATATAAAAAGATGAAATATAGCTGTTTGTCCTTGTTCATAACACCAATAATTCCAAAGATATTCAAAGTTTTTTTTATTTTATCTAAGGGTGCTACATTTGCAAATATTCATCTAGGTGGAGCAAACAGTAAGCCCACCGGTATATTGTGCTGACTCAAATAGGTTGTAGTAATTGGAACCAGGAGAGCTTGTATGTAAAATATTAGACTGGAAAAAAATAGAAAGGTTTACAGAGCTTTGTGAAAATACAATAGTGCTTACTTCAAAGTGCCATACTGGGAAAGGAATTATTTACTACCATGACTTACAAGTGATAAGGTAAAACAAAATTGGAAAATATAGGAAGCTTATCTGACTTCCTAGTAGTGAGACTTATTTAATAATGAGGTGTGTTCTGCCAAGGGAAAAAAAATCCATACCAAATGAAACATTGAAGACCAGCCAGAACAATGCACTAGAATGTGTATGGTGGAATCCTTTACAGAAAAAGGGGAAATGAATGGATTATTCAAACATTAACATACCCTCAGTGTTCCACCATTTTCACCCATTTCAACATTCTAATGTTCCTAGAGAAATATTTTCTGCAGACCATAGATCTGAGACACTCAGGGTGAAGGAGAGAGAGGGAGTAGGGGAAGGGAAAGGCTTGGGGGATGGAAAGCACTGTGGAGTGTGGTGAAGAACTGTGAGTATTTTGGTGGTGGGAAAACTGTGGTGACTACACCTGAAGTTGAAATTTTATATTGTGAAAAAATAAACAAGGGTGTTTTAACTCAAAATAAAACAGCAAAATAAAAATGTAAAGAAAATTCCAGTTACCATGTAACTTAGATGAAAAGTATGGTTTCAGGAAAACAAAATTCAGAGCTACTTGAATATGAAAGTCTATACCATACCAAAAATCACATTATACAAAAGGATGTTTCAGTAATATATCATGCTTACAAACATGAAGAAATGAAAGATTCTGAAATTTTGGTTGAAAAATACTTTATTTTTGTACTGTATCAACATAGCAATCTACCAGAGTAGTCAGGTAAAGCAGTTACAGGATTAATGAAGATGAGGAAAACAAATGTTTTCATGTATGATTAATGGAAATGGAAAACAGCAAACAGCATTCATTTTGGGGAGAGTAATTTGGTAATATCTATTGAAATTTTAAAAGTTCATGCCTTTGACCCAGTATCCTTACTATAAGAAATATGTGTCTATGAATGCCTCATCTGTGTTGGAATTAGGAAGACCAGATTGAGCAAGATAGGTCCTAACCCTCATGCCGTGAGAAGTCATGAGGAATACAGACACATTAATCAAATCACTGAGGATATTGTCATTTCTAAATGACAATTTTGATGCATCAAAAATGAAGATTCTGATGTGTAAACATGACAGAACTAAGCATATCTGCAGGCTCAACAAAGACCTCTTCAAGAAAGTGAGATCAAGCAGTGAATAGGAGCCCTCTGGGTTTAAGTGGTGAATGCAGGAATAAAAGTAAGCAGGTAGGCCAACAGGCACATGAAAAACTGCTCAACTTCGCTAGTAATAAGAGAAATGCAAATCAAAACAACAATGAGATACCACCTTACACCAGTAAGAATAGCCCACATCCAAAGAACAGACAACAAGAATTGCTGGCGAGGATGTGGAGAGAAAGGAACACTACTACACTGTTGGTGGGAATGTAAACTAGTCCAACCACTA